>JAGDFM010000143.1:16921-89342 GCA_019155715.1 Phytophthora pseudosyringae | reverse complement strand
TTCTTTTGTGTGTTATTGTTAATCGTTATTATGCAGGACATAACAAAGAGGATGGATCGTCAGAGCACAACAGTTTTTACCTATCGTTTTGGGAGTACTTGCTGTCGTTGCATTGGCCGCTGGAGAAAATCCAATCGACGAAAAAGGATGTCTAGAGAGTGCTGGGTGATCGGTACAGTAGTGCGTGGTGGTTTTTGTCAACGTGGTGATTGTAGTCGCGTTGAAGTATGTGTTGCCGTCATTGAACCGCACCGACCACGGGCTTGATGTGATCGATGAAGCTAATCACGAACCGGACGAGAGGACTCCGTTGGAGATATCAAGCCGCAGCAGCGATCGCGGCAGCTCGGGCTGCAGCTGAAGATCAGGGACAAGAAGTCCAGTCACAAGCAGCTACCGCTTCAGTGCAGCAAAAACGTAGATCGAATAAACAGCAGGAAGAGATGAAGCAACCTAAGAGCTACCTCCGTTCGGAAAATACTGTGTATCAGTAGTAGTACATGTAGTACTTCGAAGTAGTACTCTCGGGCTTCACGGGGCCGGACGAAGACACACATGGGCACCGGGCATTTGCATTGAATAACTTCGACTTAACACGCAATGCCTGTAAGAACCAGGCACCATCTCGGGGAATCGATAAATTCGGTCTACCAAGGAATTGCACGATAGAGCTGAAACTTGGTAGACGTACTCTCCGGTGTTGTTGAAAGGTAATGACGGAGTTTTATGTTGCCACCATGTCTAGGTCGACCGTGGCGCCGACAGCCATACTTTGTTGCAGTTGGACCTGAAGCATGCGGAAGGTCGCCTTTATTTAAGGATTTACTTAGCAATATTATTTTACGGTATATTCCGCGTATGCTTTTTTCTCCCAATCGTATTTTACTGCGGCGTCTGAGGATCCAAACGAACATGGCGAACCCAAGAGAACAGCCTCTGGATGAAGTAGGCGGGCAAGATCATTGGCAGATCACTTACAGCAGCACAAGCAAGCGGAAGCGAGGCCCCGATGAAGATTACAGGAAGAGCAGTGCAGCTCGTGACATTGCCGCTGCAGGACTCGCTGCAGCCAGAGCGCGTGCAGCGATGGCAGCTTGCACAAATTGCGTGGTCTAGAGCTGGGCTATTTCTTGCTCAAAGAAAATCCCGCGGGTTAGCTCTACTTCCACCTCCTGTTCTTTGCCAGCGAGTTGGTCACCAATAGCCTTAGTGGTGGCTGCAACCATACCGGCCGTATCGGCAGCTGCTGCAGCCGCTTGGTTGTTCTCCTTTCCTCAGACTTGTGCTTGCTCAAGAGATCTTCTCGTAATCGACGGATTGTGGCCTACACAGCCTCCAGTTTCCTGGGCATCCTGCTTGTTGCTTCGTTAATTGCTCCAGCTGTTGGTGCAGCTGAGCCCTCGTATCCACTTCGCGTGTAAGTTGACTACTGTACGCAATATATCACCTCTCAGCACCTCATTCAGCTTTGTTTTGGGGGGGGGGGGCTAACTCCAACTTGAGCGTCTGATGTTCTTCCATCAATTCTTCAAGTTCCTTGGTGTTCATTTCCATCGTTGCTCATGTCCGCGACAGCTCTTCTTGAATTTGCTTGGTTATCATTCACGCTGGGAGGAAGCTATTTATAGTATATTGTATTTTCGCTGCTATGTTTCCTTTAAAAAATGCGGTGCGTAAATTACGGGGAAGAAGCGTCAAGGGACGCCACTCACACTGAGAAGACGCTCCCAGCCGCACCAACGATCGCACAGAAGAGCGTCACCATCTTTCCTCGAGGCGGCAGATTCGCGAATGAGAGAGAGGAGGTTTTATTTTTTTAGGCAACGTAGTTAAGCGCGCGCTCGGTGTGGCAGCTGCCTCTACCCCGCCGCGCATCGGCTCATATCACTCAATGATGCTGTGTACCCGCCGCAGCTCTATGAAAAAATCACGTTGACAGTAGTCGACAGCATGACGCTTTTTGACGTTACAGCTCAACAAGTACGCCGCCACGGAGCCAAACTCGTGTAGTCATCACAACCTTGCAACATTCGCTATAAAAATCGCCACGGTCAGGGTTATCAATCACACTGATAACAAGTAGCAAGTAATCCAAGAGACTCGTTTCGAATCTCGTTTCGAGTCTCTTTGCCGCTATTTCGTGCTGCATTTGCGCTGGCGGATGCCAGGTGGGTGGGTAGATGCTTCTGACTGATCGAGCGAAGGAGGCAGCTGCAGCTACTCAGTCCGTGACTGTCTGACCGTCACTTGAACTCTTCGTCTGGGGCTAGCATGACGGTGTCCTCTTCGGTGCGGAGCATGGTGAGAGATGAGTCGAGGTTGATCACGCCCAGCAACTTGCTGAGCCTCACGACGTAGACCTTTGTCCACGCACTCATTGCTGCGGTCTTGTGCACTCGGTAGAGATTCACGTCCTCCGACACCTGGTCGCAAACAAACGTATAACCGTTTGAGTGCCTTTCTCTTCAAGAACTCGATCAAAGAAGGCATTTCTTTATACAACCAACTTTACCTTACTCCTAGTCAGTAGAGTACAAGTACTTTTATGCACTTTAAGTAACACGCAATGCCTGTAACAACCGGCTAAAAATGGCCATTTTTCGGGGGACCGCAAAAATTAAATCTGCCAATACGCATGCAATGTAACCGAGCTTGGCATCAATGGAAAGCTCTTGATGTCCTGAGCTGAATGGTGCTGTTCAAGAAAGCGCAGGTGCCGTAGTTGGCGAGCACTGACCATGCAAAGGTGCTAACAGATCTCCATCCTATCTTCAAGGAATTAGACCTCATGGCCAATCCGCAAATCCGTCTCCGGTTTCGTGTCAATCAGGGTACTTCAACTATCGCTGTCGATGTTTCGAAGGGTATGTCCCTGACCAGCACTACTCTAGCCTCTGGCAATACATGTCCAATTATGGTTTCTGCTTCTTCCACTGGCAATCCGATGTCTGGAGTTCTTGCCGCTTCTGCCGGATTCAGTATTTCTTGGGGTGCTGTTGTCAACGCACTTGAACCTACTGTCGATGGTACATACATGCCTTTTACCACTTCTCGTTTATACGTTCCGTTTGTACATCTAGAAAATCCTCAGGCTATCATCTCAAAGCCAGTTAAGAAGGTTCGATTTAATGATTGTTATGCGCAATGGTTCTATCAGCGTGCTGGTATTGGTAAACAGGGAACTCAGCTCAATGCAGCATTCGATCTACAACTATCGGCTTCTATCAATAATGCTAAGTATGTCATTCTAATGCATTTTGCTGAACAAACTGGAAGCTTTTCCTCTGCTGCTGTTCAGGAGTTCCAGAGTCCTTTTGATAGTGCCCCATGGACACTACATCCAGGATCTAGTATTCGAAACTTTAACGTTCGTATCGGTTCCCAACAGACTTTCGACATCAGCCATGACTACGATTTCCACCACTTCACTAACGAGGTAGCTAAAATTGCTTCAATCAATGGTGATCTCACGCCTGAGTTGGTAAATGGATTACTAGACTATCAGACCTGGTCTCTGACAAATCGTGTTCTCATTGCTGATGTTAGTCGTCTAACTGAACGTGATGTACCTCTAGCGATTCAGATCCAAGGAACAAACGCAGGATGTCAGGAACAAATATGCTAGTCATCGTGGTAAGCGAACAAGAACTAACGTTCGATAGATTAACAGGAGAGGTTCTCGACTTCACTACGGCTTAAGAATTTTTTTTATTATTTTAGTTTAGTTCTTCTAAAAGCTTAGGACATTTATCAATTACGAATTGACTCTTTCGAAGCCAATCAATATAATTGGGATCAGTTCGACTAATTTGTTTGAGAGACTTACCTCGATATTTCCCCCACGTCACCATATATGAATTATCATCAATGAGGAATTTGGAGTGTAGGAATATCTTGATATCTTCAGTTATATTTAAACTCGGCTGATTAAATACCCACCGACAATAACCAGGATCAGAAGAATATACTTCTTCGATCTGCGGTGTCCTTGTATTTTCCAAAAGTTAGTTCGTTGGACATGTTTTCTGTTGGGTGTATCTATATACATAGCCTCCTAATTTTTTTGAGATTATTTTAATTAATTAGTATCCTGGGGTCCACAAAATATTTAGTCTGTCACTAATAAAGGGCTTTAACCCTTCTTAGACCTAGTTAATATTTAATGAATTACTCCTAACGTTCTGGGGTCATCTATCGGTTCTTTAGCTGAAATCTATTACTATGTATTATAAACGCGTAAACCTACTCTCGATTATTAATTAAGGTGAGAATTAACGAAAATTAAAAAAACGCACACGTAAGGTGCTGAATAATACTACTTACCACAACCCGACGCAGGCTATGCGAAGGATTCTTCTGCAGCTTCCAGTGTCGAGCTTTGCCTGGAGACGGCAAACCCAAGCCAACCTGGCCGCGGTACAGTACTTAAAGTACTTGTACTCGCTAGGAGTAAACGTTTGCAAGCAAAAGTTGGTAAAGCTAGTATGTAGAAATGCCTTCTTTGATCGAGTTCTTGAAAAGAAAGGTTCTCAACCCGGTGTTATGGAGCTAGCATGACGGTGTCTTCTTCGGTGCGCAGCATGGTGAGAGACGAGTCGAGGTTGATCACGCCCAGCAGCTTACTGAGCCTCACGACGTAGACCTTTGTCCACGCACTCATTGCTGCGGTCTTGTGCACTCGGTAGAGATTCACGTCCTCCGCCACCTGGTCGCAAACAAAGTTCGTTTTTAGCCCTGTATGCCAAATATCCCTAAGCTTTTGGGGGACTGAGCGTGTTTACCTGACCGGGGTAGCCCTCAACCGGCACCGAAGTGAAGCTGTAGTCGTGAAATGATGGACCGAGCTCCAGCTGCATAAACTGGTCAACGTCATGAATAAAAGTGCGATAGTCAACAACAGACTCGATCGAAGTGGCACCGAAGAGGAACCGTCATGCTAGCTCTATAACCCGGGTTGAGAACCTTTCTCTTCAATAACTCGATCAAAGAAGGCATTTCAGCATACTAGCTTTACCAACTTTTACTTGCAAACCCCGTACATTCTGTTGATTGTTTGGCGTTTTAATGTACTCGTACTGAGCGAGTACAAGTAGCTCCCTACTCGAGTTAGCAAATCATGGTGGTAGGTTCTGCATTTTCATGCGTCGTGGCCACGTTGGCTTGGGTTTGCTGTCTCCAGCCATGAAGCTCAACGCTGGAAGCTGCAGAAGTATCGTCCGCGTAGTCTACGTCGGTTAGACAGTGGGCACATTCGTCGTTAGCGTAGTACGACATACTTCGAAGTAGTATTCAATGCAAATGTCACCCACCGTAAGTCATGTCTTGCGCGGTCCATGAGTGTTTTCTTCCGGCCCCCGTGGAGCCCGAGATCACTACTTCGAAGAACTAACTTACTAGTAGTACGTCGGATTGTTCGAATTGAGGTAGCGCTGAGGTTGGTTCATCTCTTCCTTTTTTATATATTCAATCTACGCTTTTGCTGCACTGCGGTGGTAGCTGCTGGTGGCTGGACTTCTTGTCCCTGGTCTTCAGCTGCCGTGGTAGCTGCTGTGACTTGATATGTTCAATGGAGTCCTCTCGTCCGGTTCGTGATTAGCTTTCTGGAGCGGGCATATTTCGAGGACACATGGAGGAACGTTGCAAAAAGTACGATAATCGAGGAATACGTTCAAAACGGTTGTTCGGCAAGGATTCGTCTATGAGTACACGCGCACTGATAACTACTGCATAGCGGTGAGGAAACGAATGTAACACGCCATAAAATACATGTGAAAGATTGTACTGAGCAAGCGGCATTTGCTTAAACGCTAGCCTCAACCACGTTCTGGTCAGTAAGAGGCTCAGGCTCAAAGAAAATCGGTCCAGTCATGTCCGCTCCGTGGATATACGCATCATGGACTAGCTCGGCAAGCGTGTTGCAGTCGACCTGAAGCCGACGCAAGTCGGAAAACTTGATCAGCCAGTAGTAGAGACCGTGACGTTCTCCCCACGAGGTTACCTTGCCCAGCAACCTGTCTTCGTGGTGATGCAATGTACCGACCCGGTCCTTGGTCAGGCGGTGGCGGCCCAGCTCCATTGCGGCTTGGCATGCCCTCCAAGACCAGAACACTGCAAGTACAATCAAACAAAACACTCAGAAGGTAGATCACGTCAGCGTCAGACCTCGAAGAATATTTTTAGGCAACACGGAGGAACGAAATACAGAGTATGCACAAGTCGCATGTACATCTACGAGGTCATCCAGCAGCAGTTGCTGATGCTGCGCGATTACGAAGAGCTGGACTACCTCATGTGAGGGCCGTAGACGTGGTGAACTGGAAGAAGAACACATCAGTGACCGAGCACGTCAAACGGAAATCATTGGGCCAAGTTCAGATTCCTATTTTCTGCCGAGGCTGATCCCGTGTGCGGGACTGCGACTTAATTTTCAACCGGTCCGTGTACGCCAAACTGCTCGGTGCACGGTCCGTATCGCGGCAGAAGCTGCTCGTGCAACTTGCAGCTCGAGGGCGTGCTCGGTGCACGTGGTCATTACGGAGCGGAATTTGGAGGTGGTCTGTGGTCTTGGGGTCCTGTAGTGGCGGGTTGGTGAGACCAAGCCTTGCCCACTGCACTGGGCCGCACAGAACGTGAGGCCAAGCTGGCATAGGCACCGAGGACGTCGGATCTCCAACATTGGATGGAGACCTCGTCATAGGCAGGTAACTAGGAACTAGATCACTTTACATTCTACCTTAGAGCAAGAGAACAATACAAGGAAGGTAACCAGGAAGCGCCAGCTTCCCTCGTGTGTGTTCAGAGCAATCGAAACCCACTACATGTCCTCTCTGAACGTGCCTCGCTGGATTAGCCGCGGTTGGACTCGTCATTTCGTTCACGCGGTGAGAACCACCGATAGCAGCATCCGACGGGGCTGCCACCGCCGGCCACGGCTTTAGGAGTTATCGTTAATGCTGATGAGCTTCTTCTCCACGTCCTCGAAGCGCTCCGATCCACATCGATCACGGTGGAAGTAACCCTGGATGCGCTGCTTCTCCGTTTCGCTAAGGGACTCGAGGCAGAACTTGAGGTGTGCCGGTGTCAGGTCCTTTCGGGTAATCACACCGCGCACTTCGTTCCGTCAGTTCAGCACAATGAGGTGACGCAGTCCCAATGACCGGAACATACGGAAAGCGCGCGACACCGGGGTCTGCTCCTGAACGGTGTGGGGCGTGGGGTTCATGTATGGTGTGATATCCATCCACAAGTCCCGTTCCTCATCATCGAGCTGAATGTCGTTGATGGACGGGTATCGCGGGTAGCTGCCCTCCATGTCGCGGTACGAAAGCGCATACTGGTCATTGTACTGCAGCGTCGTGTCGCTAGCAGGTGTGCGGACGAACGGCTCGGGATTCTCGATGAAAAAGTCCTTGCGCTGAAGCAGCACGGCCAGGTGGTGGCGGTTGATGATACCTGCGAAGCGAGGAGACTTGCGCGTGGCGCCCGAACTAGGTCGGTGACCACCGCGGCACGATCACAGGGAAGCCTCCGTGGTTGCCAAATCGTAAATTTCACCGGTACGCACGTCGGCGGCGAGCTCATGATGTTGAGTGCGCGAAGGAACGGGTTTAGTAAGGCGGATCAAACTCCAAGAACGACAGGTGGTTCAGGTGGATGGGGATGTCGTACAGACCTTCGTTGAAGCTGTTGCCAAGCCAGCGCGCTGCCATCAGCGACACCATGATGGGGAGACTCCAGTCGATCACACCAGTGCACTCCAGAATAATAACCGTCAGCGAGATCGTCATCTACTAGCAGATCCAATGAGCGCGAACATATCATCCTGCGCGCCAACCGGGAAATCCAGGTAGTGCACGATCATGACCGAGATACGGCCGTACGCAGCACCGGCAAGCAGGCTGGGAACGAAAAGACCCGAGGGCACAGCAATATCGTAGGTCCAGCACGCGAAGATGTAGAACACGATGAAGAACATGCACAGCGAGAACGGCGTGAAGCTCGCATCACTGGTGAAGTGCAGCAGCTGCTTCATGCTCGTAGCGTAGTTAACCGTCAAGAGCGACGCCAAGTCGTTGTACTGGCCCTCGGGGCAGTAGAACCGCGACAGCGAGTCGCTGTAGTCGCCGGCAAGGTCGCGGCAACTACCGAAGTAGTAGGGCAGCCAGAAGGACACCGTCGCCATGCAAAACGCGATCAGCAGCGCCTCATCGAAACGAAGGAAGCGGTGGGTTACGTAGCGCTTGCGCAACTTGGTCAGTACCGTGTTGGCGCCGTTGAAACAGGCACCAAAGAGACCGCCGATCATGCCCATCAGGATGAACACAGGCACGTCGAGCACCTCGTACGACTTGCTGTCTTCGAACTGGCCGAAAGTGAAAGTCCCCGTCTGGGTGCCCATGGTCCCGCCGATAAAGACGTGCTCCACGCCAGGCGTCGTACCGTTCGACTCGCTGGCCTCCATGAACGACATGAAGTAGTTGAGCACGAAGGCAGACACCATGGCGCAGAAGAACGTGCGCCACGTGAGGTTCTGGTGCCAGAACGACGCGCCTTCTTCCAGAGCGAACAGAACGCCGCCGATGGGGGCGCCGAAGGCAGCCGCCACACCAACAGCAGCACCGCACGAGATGAAGTTGCGCCTCTCCTTGTCATTGCGGAAGCCCTTGAACTTGGTCCAGCTCGTGTCGAGTCCGAAGCTCGAAGACTTGCCCTGCGAGAGACCAGCACCGAGCCGCTATGGATCATCGGACCTTCCTTTCCGACCGGCAGGCCCCCCGCCACACTGAAGAGGATGCCAAACGCCTGGCAGAACAGCGTTTTGAGACGCACCACGCGGTGGATCTTGATGCCGTTGAGCGTGCCTTGATCTCGGAGATCCCGGAGCCGCCGGCGACCGGACACAGGGTGGCAACGCAGTAGCTGGCCACGGACACGAACCCCACACTGATGAGCGCGTAGCCGGTCCCGAAGCTGCCGTTGCCGTCCCTCTCGCCCGCCACGAGGGACTCCATCGTGGCCGTTCGGAACGTGGACAGCAGCGACGTCCAGCACTCGACGAAGCAGGCCACGAGCGCCGTGCCCAGCCCCACGCCGAAGGTCTTGGCCCAGCGGGCGATGTTGAGCGAGCGGATGGCGCTCTCGGTCTGCTCCTGGTCGTGCTGCATGTTGACGCGGCTCTCGAAGAAGTCGCAGTTGAAGGGCTCGCGGTGCTGCGCCTTGGCGCGCTTCTCCTGGTCCTTCTCCTTCTGCTCCTGCTTGCGCGTGGCGGCCGAGAACGGGTTGCGGCCCTTGCCCTTGAGCCAGTCCAGCAGCGTGGTGCCGTTGCGCTAGCGCAGCGCCTCCTCGCTCCGCCGTAGCTCTGGCACGCGGGCTCGAACTGCGCGAGTAGCGGCGCGGCGAGGCGGCTGTTGGGCGGCCAGCTCGGGGAAGCGCGCCATGGGTGAGCGCGGGCCAGCGTGTAGCTCTCTCGTCAGTAGTAATACAGCGTTGGATTTAGCCGCGTTTGACGTGACGATCGACGATGGCCAAAAGATAAGCAAGCTGAAGAAGGAGATCATGACGGAGAACGCTGGGACAATTACGTGCAACGCGAAGGACCTGCAGCTCTTCCTGGCGAAGAAGGCGGCGCGTGGCTGAATGGGGCTGGCGCGGCAACTGTGACGCTTGATGGCGGGATACCTGTAACGCGCGATGAGCATGGGAACCTGCAAGGCTTCGAGCAGATGGATCCGTCTCTGTGGCTCAACGACGCCAAGTACTTTGGAGATTTTCACCCGGCTGGGGGCCAAGTTCACGTGTTGGTGGTGGTTCCGGAGGGTGGTCGTTCACGGAATAAGGATGGAGGAAGCTATCAGGAGTTCAACGTACCAATTAATTTTTCCGAGTTGGAACACGAAGGCGGAGTTCCTTCAACATTCAGGACATTGCGAAATGCCACAGTCGCCGCAATCGCAAGTCTTCTCGATCGCATACCAGTGGTATTCGTCAGCGCCCCTCCTTTGTCCGGGAAGACGGCCATGTGCGATCTACTCTACAATCACATTATTCGCTCCAAGCCTGATGCACTTGTTTCCCGCATTCGAGCAAACAGAATGACTGAAGATGGCAAGTTTGCTGATTTTTTCAAGCTGTTATTTGGCTGTCATTTTGAAGCATTCTGCGCACGCAAAGGCGATCGAGTGGTACTAGTTGATGAAGCCCAAATTACGTATAACGACGAGCAGCTCTGGAGGGGATACGTGAAAGACACATTGGAGTCGCAATCACCAGGCCTACGCTTCGTTTTGTTTTCATCGTATGGCAGCTTTGATGTCTACCGCAAGCACGAACGCGCTGGAACTCCGATCCTTATTCCTCCTCAGAATACTTTTGGATTGAATGCAACAATATCCAAGCCTGGCCTGCAGCTTTCACGTGAGGAGCTGGAAGAAATGGTTCAAAACAGCATTGGCGCATCAATCTCCGATCTCATCTGAATTCTGTGTTCGGGTCATATCGGAATTGCTCGAGCAATCCTCATGTTTTTGTATTGCAAGTTTGGCTCGAAAACGCCAAATGCTGAAGATGTTGAGATGGAACTTCGCTCCGTGGGGCTGCTGCAATACATTCGCCTCAGCTATCGGGGTATCCCGACTGCTGATGCTTTCCAGCGAGTGAAAAAAGCTAATGGTCTGTCAGAGGAATCCACACTGAAGATGAGTAAAATCTTGAATGATGTTGCTTCTGGCAAGGTTATGCTCGTATCTGATGGGCAGCGAACTCCTAGAAGTGACACTGCCGTGGAATATTTGACCAAGTACGCGTTCTTGTATGAGGATCAGGCGAAGCAGCTCCAGTTCGCTTCAAGCATGCACCTCAAGATCTGGCTATATTCAACCCGAACGGAACCAATCGGGCACTTGGTATCAGATATCTCACACGAAGATTTTGTTGTCGCGTGTGTACAGCGAATGAGTGCTTTGCGACTGCAGAATTTCGCGACCGAAAATACCAATAATATTGCTCGGGAACGCCAAATTCAGATGGAGCTATATGGCGCCACAGTATCATGCCTGCTTCGAGATGTGCTGGTTACCCCAGAATGGCGCACGGGGGACGGCAAAGGGTTCATTGATTTGGTGATTCGTGGCTCGAGCATCCTTTGGTTTCGGGAGTTGCTTGTGAATGGTGATGATGCTGTCGGCCACTCAAATCGATTTGAAACTGGGGGGAAGTACTATCGGAGCCTAACGAGAAGCTCTAGATATGTGCTCATCGATTTTCGTCAGAATAAGGGCGTTCGGCATCAGAAGCCAGGATTTCTGTTGTGTCATTTGTGGATTCATACACCAAAGCGCTGGTTTTCAGCATTGATAAGTCCGCTGTCAGTGTCGAACTGTCAAGCTAATCAATCGCTAGTGGACACGATTGTTCAGGTGGATTAATTCAAGCGGAATTAGAATCATTAAATAGACAAACCTTTTTCCTGGTAGTGCTAACGGTGACGTTAGGACGTATAGCCCAATAGGGATTCATTGCCTCCAGGTATCGATTCAATACAAATTGGTTTGCGGGCTGGTGAGCCGGCGTTTTTTACATTAGCATGTGAAATGTCACTTTCCTTTTTTGCATGCAAAACTTTTCGATGTGCAAATGCCTAGTGCGAAGGACCCAAACATCTCACTGAGAGTCCAGCAGTTAGTGTCGAAGATCCTCGACATTGACAAGAAGAAGAGCGCCATGGTTGAGGATTATTCGCTCATCAATTTCCAACCGAAAGACGCGACCTCTCTTTCGAGTCCGGTACGGCTAGCACTTCGATCGAGTCTGTTGTTGACTATCGCACTTTTATTCATGACGGTGACCAGTTTGTGCAACTGGAACTCGGTCCACCATTTCACGACTACAGCTTCACTTCGGTACCCGTCGAGAGCTACCCCGGTCAGGTAAACACGCTCAGTCCCCCAAAAGTTTAGGGATATTTGGCCATACAGGGCTAAAAACGAACTTTGTTTGCGACCAGGTGGCGGAGGACGTGAATCTCTACCGAGTGCACAAGACCGCAGCAATGAGTGCGTGGACAAAGGTCTACGTCGTGAGGCTCAGTAAGCTGCTGGGCGTGATCAACCTCGACTCATCTCTAACCATGCTGCGCACCGAAGAAGACACCGTCATGCTAGCCCCATAACCGTTTGAGAACCTTTCTCTTCAAGAACTCGATCAAAGAAGGCATTTCAGCATATTAGCTTTACCAACTTTATTTGCAACCCCGTACATTATGTTGACTGTTTGACGTTTTAATGTACTCGTACTGAGCGAGCACATGTAGCTTAAGTTCTGTCCCTGCTGAAGTTAGCAAATCATGGTGGTAGGCTCTGCGGATATCATCTCTTCGCTTGGAGCGAGCACAGGTTCTGCAGATTTCACCTCCTCGAGAGGTAACAGGGTCGCACCGAGGGCGTCGCCAGGTGCTGAAAACGCTGCGGGGGCCCTCGGAAGCCCGTTTTCGTACGTAATTGATGCGCGTGACTTGGGCGTACGCTTCCGTTCTTCTCCATTTGCCTTGAAAGCTTTGAGTTCCGGTTTTCGCAGCGGCTCCGCGCACATACAGCAGAAGTTGGCACTCTCCTGGTGGAATTTCTGGAAGCAGCGCAAGCACTCGAGCACCTTCGTGCACTTGGGGGAATCCACAATCTCCGACGTCGCTGGTGCCGACGGCGGCGCGCTTAACATGGAGGGGCTGGCGATGATTCCGTAGCCGAAAAACATGACGAGCGTGGCCAGCATCCGCCCGACGATGGTTTGTGGGGAAATATCTCCATAGCCCACGGTCGTAATGGTCACCACTGTCCAGTAGAGACTAACGGGGATGTTGCCGAACTGACGGTCGCCTTCGATCAGGTACATGGCGCACCCGATGACGAGGATCACCGTGAACAAAGCCACGAGAAAGACGGCGATGTTGCGTCGATTGCTATCGATATTCTCCGTGAGTGCAGCGCTCGCATCCACGAAGCGAGCCAGGCGCATGAGTCGGAAGACTCGCATGACCCGGAAGATGCGCAGCACTGCCAAGTGGAGCAGCGGGCGCGCTTCAGGGAAGATGTAGCCCACGTACGACGGGACGAGCGCGCACATGTCCACGAAGCCAAGCAGACTGAAGATAAACTTGCTCGGTTTGCGCAGACACACGATCCGAAGGCCGTACTCGACCGTGAAGAGAACCGTGAAGCCAAACTCAATTGCCAGTAGGTAGTCTCCAGCCAGATCTCTGAGTGTTGAGGACACGCAGTACAAAACCTGTTAGATAAAGACAGAAAACTAGCAAAGCCAGCAAGGAAACGCACCGAATTTCTTTGACGCTGTCCAGGACGGCTACATTCAAGAGGAAAGAGACGATATCGTCAGCTAATTCACGGGTACAATGCTGCGACGCAAGAGCAGAACGTACCGACCGAGACACTGATGGTCACTAAGCCAATGAGGATGAACGCTACTCGTTGACCCATGGGCGTGCTCGTCCGGAAGAGGACCATGTAGACGCCCATCCAGTTCTTCTTGGCTCCTCCTATGACATCGCGATCCACTAGAATGCCGTTCACTCGGAACTCAACCGGTTCGGCTTCCAATTCCTCGTCCATTTTCTTCTTTTTCTTGCGGGGGGATTTCACGGTCTTGGGCTTGTGACGAGACGGCAATTCCCCGATGGGCATGACGCGCTGAGCTTTCCCCTGGTCAATTGGTTCCACGGGAGTTGCAGAAGCTTCACCATCCACCGCCACACTCGGGTCTTCCAGCTCGCCAGGCGCAACATCGAACTTGCTGGACACGTCCGTTCCATCGACAAGACCCTTCTTCTCCTCCTTCCGACGCAGCTTCCTCTCTAATTTCCTCTCCGATCCCATCACAACACTCCGAATTATGCGGCGGCTGCTGGATCTAGTACTCGAAGGGTGTTGGCAGGTGCGTTACCAACTCGAGGCGTCGACCCCCGTGAAGCCTTTTTGAAAATACCCGTTCGTTTCCAACAAACCTTCCCATGAAAAACTGCCGCATCGCAACAAACCTTCGGTCCATACCTCCATGCTTTGCGTTGAAATGTCGAGCATCCACAAGGGTCCAACGATAACAGGAAACGCAAAGGATAAAGTTTTGCATTACGGCTGCCAACCTATTGAGGCGTTCACCTCCACTGAGCACTCGACGCGCGTTTCGCATTTTTGCGCAGTGTCTCCGTTCTCAGTCGGTCAGCTTCGAGTTGCACCGTCTCGTTGAGCAGCCACGTGAAGCCCGACGTTGGGCTGAGAGTCGGAGGTGGCAACACGGCACGACGCTGATCGGGCCCAGCGTCCGCTGCCACAGCCAACTCGAGCACGTCGCGGAGCAGTCGGCTCTTCATGTTGCGGTCCTCTCGCGTGGTGGTCGACAGCGATGGCGACGCGTTCACTTCGACGAGCCACGGCTTGAGGTTGTCGTCCACGATGATGTCGTAGCCGTAGCACTCGAAGCAGTGCGGGTCGTTGATGACCACGTGCTGCACCGCCTTGAGGGCGTGCAACATGACTGCGTGGATGTGACGCAGCAGCTTGTCGCCGGCTCCGCGGCCTCGGGTGGCTTCCACGTAGAGACACAGGTTGGCGACGCTCCATTTCCCGCCGTGGTTGCTGTTGTAGTCCTCGTTGTTCTTCTGCACGGCGACGTTCGTGAGGTGCATGAACGGGTTGTCCATGTCGTCCGCCGCGGCCGAGTATTTCACGTTGCAGAAGCGAGCGAACCCTTCACGGTACACTAGCGCTTGCATGGGTCGGTACGACAGCACCAGCACGTACATGCGCAGGTCGAACTTCTTGCCGCCAACGAGCAGCGGGTTCTCGATGTAGCGGGAGACCACGTATCCCTCCTTGATGGGCATGTTGGTCCACCGCTGGTTCGCCCACTTCTTGGTCTGGGAGAGCTTGTTGATGATGAAGATCCCTTTGCCTTGCGCTTGCGAACAGGGTTTCATGATCCACATGGCGTTCGGGTTGCGGCGGAACTCCTCCACAAACAGCGAGTAGTCCACGGGCAGCGTGTACGTTGTTGGCAAGAAGTCGAGCGCCTCAACCGCTTGGTGGTGGCCTGCTCCAGCGTCCGACGTCGTAGCTTGAGCGGTTGTAGCTGAAGCTGGACCTGTAGCAGCAGCAGCAGCAGCAGCGAGCATCTCCTTCTTGTAGCGCTTGATGTTCTTCACCAGGAGGTCCTTGCGCGTGAGCTCGTAGTGGTTCGGGAAATGGTTGACGTACTGTCCGTCCACCAAGCGGACGCCGTTCTCCGGGTTGAACATGCTCTTGATCGTGGTCTTGTTGGCCCAGAACACGTTCCAGTCGTCGCCCTCCGTCCTCGTCCAGCCTCGACGCTCGAAGTTCCACATGACCACATTTTTCTCCGAGTCCACACGCCACCGGAACTTGCCAGCACTGCCAGGAGCCGACGAGGAGGCTGTCGACAGACTGGAAGACGCTGTCGCTGTAGCAGCTCGGGAGCTCATCGATCTTGGCTCCAGCCAGCACCAAACTCGGACGAGTCGGGCGTGGCGACGGTTCATCCGTGTGCAACGACTCCGATCCAAGCGCAAGACGCGAGGCAAACGCAGCCAAGCAGGGCAAAAGACAGCCATCCCATTAGTTGCTATATACATTTTCATGAAGGACCCATCACGTCGTGCTCAGATTTCCCCCATCGGGAGCTCGGCCGCACTCGTCTCGGACGAAGGCGGCGAGCACGACAGAGCGCCACACTTGTCGTCGGTCAGCGACGTCTCGGACATGGAATCGGGCGAGCCGCTTGCCTTGTTGCTGCGTAGCTGGCGTCCGCGACGTCGCATGGTGGAATAGTAGCGGTTCTTCACGGCGTTGTCCGTCCGCCCGGGCAGCAAGCGCGCGATATCTGCCCAATGGTTGCCGATCCGGTCGCGTGTCTTGAAGATCAGCTCGTCCTCTTGCTCCGTCCAAGCTTCTTTGTTCACGGCCGGACTCAGGTGGTTCACCCAGCGCTCGCGGCACTGCTTCCCGCAGCGGCCAGGCAGCAGACGCGCGATGGCCGACCAGTCGTTCGCGCCCGTAGTGTGGACAGCCACCTCTAGCGCTCCATCCTCTTCCGGACTCCACTGCCGCTTGCTCAGCTTGATGCTGGTGGGCGTCGTAGCGCTCGACGTCTTGACGCGCTTGCACTGCGGCGACAGGTCCGCCCCCAGCTCACGCGCAGGCGAGGAGGTGCCCAGTGCCGACGCCTCGGCTGCTCCCGCTGCTCTTTTCTTCGCCGCTCGGTGGCCAGGCGACGCCGCAGCCGGACTCATCCGAGCTGCAGCAAACCGTGGCGAGAGCCCGTGGTAGGCCACGTCCACGCCCGCAGCCATGGGCGAGGAGAGCTGCATCTGCATGGACATCGTCGTCGGGATCTGCATCTGCAGGTCCACGATGTTCATCAACCGCAGCAGGTCCCGCTGCAAGGACAGCACGCTGCGCTTCATGAACTCGCGCTCGGCCTCTCGCTCGGCCTCCCGCTCGAGCAGCTGCTGCGTGAGCACCTCCTGCGCCGCCAGTCGCTCCCCCAGCTGCTGTAATTGACTCGAACTGCCGCCGTCATCTGCGCTTGTCTCTCCACGGACAGTGGCCGTCTGCTGCCCGTACGCGTGCACGAGCTCCTGCATCTTCTTGACCAGCAGCTCGACGGACGACGGCGACGGCGGCGGCACGCTCAGCTTGGCGCAGCGCGCGGTCTCGAGGTCCTGCGGCTTGACAGGGGTTGCATCTTCGTGCGGGGCGTCCACGGGCTCGCTCTCGGGCTGCATGCTGGGGCGTAACGGGGAGTGCCCGTTACGGAGACTGCTGTTGCCCGCGAAGCGTCGCGCAAGATACTTTATCAAATGCCAGAGGGCCTGCGGGATGTGATGTCAAGGGATCCCAAAACGAGGTGGTATCCTCACGGTTTTCGGCGTTCATAAGCTCCCTCTTCTGGTCATCCCGACTAGGTGCGATCGCCTCATTCCACGACTTATTCCTGTCTAACTTCCCATTCCATACATATCCAAGTCAATAAGGATTGCTTGTGGAGTGTGGAATGAGGCGTGCCTCAGCTACAGAATGAGGCAAAACTCAGGCTTATGGCTTCATTCCTCCGGCTGTCGATCCAAGACTTCTCAGCATGGCGGACGCCGACGCCTTCATCTTCGCGGCGCTGCAGCAGAGCGGCTGGTGCGTGCACGGGACCGCCTTATCTCATCCTGCTCCTCCGTCCCTTGCGCTTCTGCTCACGCGGGTTTCGTGATTTTTCACGTCGTATTGCGGCCGCTGTCCAGGTTGGAAGCGTCCTCAGAAACTTCAAGCTGGACGGTGGCCGAGCTCTCGTCCGACGCGCTCGTCGCCGTCGTGCTCCAGTTCCTGACGCGCCTGCAGGACGCAGACGACAGCGCGACCTTCACTCTCCCTGCTGCTGTAGAGGCCAAGGGCGTCGCGGCGAGGCACCGCGTGGGCTCGCAGCTCGCCAATATCCTCAAGGTCCGTCACAGTTTATAATTTGGGATCTCATACTTTATTGTTTGACATCTTTTGCCATTTTGGTTGTGCAGGAGCTGGGCTATGCCGGAGACTGCGGTTACAACCACTTTCTGTATCCGAGCGAGAAGGAAACGAGGAACATTCTGTCGTGGTTGGTGGGGAAGCTGCCGAGGTCGAGGCTGGAGGAAAACGACGAGGAGGACGGCAAAAATCAAGTTTTATCCTCGGTGCAGGCTGGAGCGGATGCCAATGACTCGGTGCTGGAGAGGGGCCAGCTGGCAGACATTTTCTCCAGTTGGAAGCGGGAGAAGACGCTGCACGTGCTGCCCAATGAACATGTCAAGGGGCTGAGAGGATTCCAGCGTCTGCCTTTGCAGACCTCTCCACTTGAACTACCGTGGAGTAGACCGGGAAAATCGACACGCACGTTATTTGAGGGGTTCCCGAGTGGTTCCGTCAAGCCGACGTCGCTTTTGGAGGCGCTAGCTGTGGCGAAGCGTGGCGCGACGACGCTGCTTCGGGAAGATGACTTCAAGGAGGAAGTTGACGCCGAAGAGGTGGATACTAAACTGCCTCTGAGACAGGGTGACGGTACACTGAAGGAGGCTACAGAAAGCGGCTTCTTAGCCCCGCAAGAAGCGGAGGCAGAAGACGACAAGTTTGCGACTTTTGAGCCACAGTCGTTCCTTGCAAGCGCACTTCCAGACGCGCCACTTTCGCTGAACGATCCATCGTTGGGAAATAGTGGCGCGATGGTTGGAGAAGGCTCATCCATGGAGGCGGCAGGCTCGGCCAGCGTCGAAGCAAGTATAACTGGCGGGGAGATGCCTGCTGTGCAAGCAGGCGAGCAGGAAGAAAACGACGAGCAGTCGCTCGAGGAAGTGCAGAACCAAGTGGATGATACCGAGCGCCGCATTGCTGCGATGCGTAAAGTGCTCGATCGGGAGCGTGGAGAGCTGCACCAGGTCGAGCAGCACGTTCTTGAGACGCAAGCCACCGGGCAGGAAATGCAGAAACAACTCGCAAGGCAAAAGCAGCTCGTGGCGATGCTTCCTCAGGCGCAAGAAAACATTGCTAAACTGGAGGCAATTTGCCAGACGAACGCAGAAAAGAAGGCCGAGATAGCGCAGCAGGTGGAGATGGCACGGGGACCTCTGCGCAAGGAGTACGCCGAGTTGGAAGGCCAGAAATCGAGCCGCAAGGCCCGGTGCCGACAACTTATTCGCGAAATCAAGGCGTTCCGAACGGAGATGCTGGAGATCACCGCCATTATTCACTCCAAGATGGAGAGTGTGCGGGCACTAGAAAAAG
Organism: Phytophthora pseudosyringae; assembly: GCA_019155715.1. Taxonomy (NCBI): domain Eukaryota; phylum Oomycota; class Peronosporomycetes; order Peronosporales; family Peronosporaceae; genus Phytophthora; species Phytophthora pseudosyringae. The sequence continues at coordinate 70,518 of JAGDFM010000143.1, read as the reverse complement.
TACAAGAGCGACAGATTGCCAAGCTTGGCAGGAAGAAAGACTCCGATGGTGGCCCCATGACTCGCAACATGTACACTTCTCGCATCATGGACATCATCAAGCAGGTTCACAAGCAAAAACAGGATATCGCTAAGATTTTGGAGGACATCAAGGGGCTTCAAAAGCAATTGAATATGGCGTCGGAAAAGCTCAAGCGGACTGAAGCGGTGGCCGAAGAGAAATTGTATAGTGCAGCCAGCAAAAGCAAAGGCACCAGCAGCACGAAGACCGAGGCGTACGTCGAGTGCTACCGCAAGTTCGCTCAAGTGCGCGAGTTATTCGAAGAGCTGATTTTAGTTATCGGTGACGTTGGAAAGAAGGAGAACGCGACTCGAGATCTGCAAAACTGGATTTCACAGCTCGAGGCACGCGACAGCAGCAGTCATTTGAACAAGGTGCTCGCTGATCTGGAGAGTGTGCGTGTTGAGAATGGCACTCTCCAAAATGAGCTGCGTGCACGTATCGCCTAGGGTGAATACCATGAGGTGGCAGCAAGATTTATGTGGATTGAATGGTATCATTGATATTCAAGTGGTTTCCTTCACGAAAAGTCAATGATCAGGACAACGCAGGCGTATTTCCCGAGTTTGGGAGAAGAAGAAGTGCTCAAGTGTATTGAGCTCTCTCTGCACTGCTATCCAGATGCCAAAGACCCTTGAGCAGTCCACTGGAACGATCTTCGTATTGGCGGTATAGTTCCGCGATACCACACGCCCGATTGGATACTGCAACACACCATCGGCAACTTCCAAGCCTGCGTCACCCACAACTCATTTCGAGCTACTGTACATACTAGCGGGGACCCGTAGCAATTTGTACATCGTACACCCTAAGGTAAGGCGAGGAATGCCATTCTTCGTCATGCTGCAATTTGCCAGCGATGTCGGACGCCGTACAAGAACTCGCACGTGTGCAAGGAGCCATTCAACATGACACGAGAGCCTAGAAGACCAAACAAGAGCGACAAGGAATCAGCAAAGAAAATTGAGATATCCCAATCGCGATGGCCTTGCGTAGGGCTGCAACAGTTTTGAGACAGTGATGACGACGACACCAAACATCAGCGGCGCATTTGTGTCGTCTATTGCGTGTCTAGCTGCTCGTAGTCGAGGACGCCTTGACTGCGTTCACCAAGCGCACAGCCAAGCTTCAAGTGTAGCCATTTCTAACAAAGCGTTTTTTTTTCTGGCGCGCGAAACTGCTTTTGTTTTTTATTATTATTTAGCCATTCTCACCGTGTCAATGGCCTCCTCGACGTCGTCTGCAGACGCCTGTGCGTCTCCAGATGAAGCGCGCGTGCGCCAGCTACTGCGCGACCTGCGCGTGGACACTGGTGACGTGGTGCTGTTCGACCGCAAGTGCTCGTCCATGGGGCTCTACGGCGGCGCCATCTGCGCGTGCGCCAAGTTCTTCGGACAGACGCAGTGGGACCACAACGGCGTCGTGGTCCGCGCGCCGTCGCTCGCGCCGGACGCCGCGTCGCCCGAGGACGAGCTGTTCCTGCTGGAGGCGGCGCTCACGGGCGTCAAGCTGCGGCCGCTCGTGGCGCGCGTGCTGCTCAGTCGCGGCCACGAGGTCGCCGTGCGCAAGCTGCAGGTGGAGCGCAGCCCGGAGCTGCAGCACAAGGCCGTGCAGTTCGCGCTGGGCAGCCTGGACGCCCCCTACGAGGACAACCTGGCCAGGTTCTTCAACGCCGGCGTGTCCGTGCCCACGAGAACCGCTCGAGAGCGGATCTTCGCGGCTCTCATGGCCACGAAGAAGGAGCTGGCGAGGCTGGACGCGGAGCTGGCACATCGAGACAAGATGCCGGTGTTCGAGAGGAAGGCGCTGCTGCAGGAGAGAGGAGCCGTGAGCGCGCGGTATCAGGCACTGGGGGCGGAGCTGGGGGGGACGGAACGCTCCATGTTCGAGAACGCAGTGGTGGAGGGACAAGAGGTGAACACGACCAAGATGTTCTGCTCGCAGCTGGTGGCCGGCATGTACCAGCATCTGGGACTGTTGCTGCCGTACCCGTCGGCGAACTCGTACTTGCCCAAACACTTTAGTGCTCGGGATGGTGGCGACTTTTTGAAGCTGCAGCAAGGCGCGAGCTTCTTGCCCGAGAGTTCCATGCGCAAGGAGCTGGAGAGGGAGACGGAGAGGAATGCCACTCGAGTGCAGGAAGCCAGGGAGCGGGGACCACGTACTGGCACGGAGAAGGCTGCGATTGTGCACTGCTTACGTCGGCATCAGCTTTTCCACACGATGAGCGAGCCAGAACTGCTGGCAGCGGCTTCGCAATTCCGACGTCGTGTCCTGGTAAAGGGGGAAGTTGTGTTCTACCAAGGAGCTCCTGGTGATTGCTTCTACATTATCGAGCGCGGAGACTGCGATGTCTTCGTCGACTATGACCACCTATTGAAGACGCAGGCAGCACTCCATACTGCAGACTCGGACAATGCTCCGAACCCGGAGCTTCAACGGCGGATTCAGCTGCGAAAGCGCAAGACTATCGCTCTACCTGAGTTCAAGTCGTCGTCGAGCCTCGTGGGCAAGAATGAACGTGTCCACGTGGCCACCAATGGCCCAGGCAACGCATTTGGAGAATCAGCTCTGATTTATGACACCCCGCGACGTGCTACAATTCAGGCCAGCTCCTCCAGTTATGCTGATGACGAAGAGGCTGTTGTGTTGTGGCAACTGGACAAACGTACGTTCCGCGAGATTTTGGCATGCCATCCAGGCAGCCAGCAATCTTTAGAAGAGCGTCGTTTTCTGCTTGAAGCATTGGAGGACCACCCGCTGTTCACCGAGCTGGATGATCGTGCTAAGGCACTAGCTGTCCGGAAGTGCTTTCCGCTGAGCGTACGAGCAGGAACAACCATCTTACGGCAGGGTGACCCTGGAGACTACTTCTATCTGGTTGAAAGTGGCCGTTGCGAGGTGTCACGGCGCAAGCCAAAGGCGACTAAACCTTTCGTGGATCGTGTCATCGGGCGTGGTGCCAGTTTTGGTGAGGCAGCATTGCTGTACAATAGCCGCCGCGGCGCCTCGGTGAAAGCGCTCGAAGACGCCAAGATTTGGTGTATGGATCGCGCTAGTTTTCTCACAATCACGCGCAGCGGCTCCACGGCGCTCCACAAATTGTTCAAGAAAGTGAGCACCACAGTCGTTTCCGGCTCGAGCGAGAGTTTTGCTACCGAGCGTGACTTGTGCCGGATGCTTTCAGACCCTCAGCAGATGCAGTTGGTCAGGCATAGTGCCAACGAAGACGATGACGAAGACGATGACGTAGAGTTTGGAAAGCCATTGGCACATCCTGCTCCACTGCCATCGGCGCAGGCCTACGATCGTGCGGTTCAGCTCGCGTTGTCGCTTTTGCTGAACGATTCATCCGGACTCGTCAACTTTTCCCAGTTTGCGCATTTCCACATCGCCTTGGGCGCTTCTACCATCGATCAGCTCCTTCCGGAGGCTGCTTTCCGCGTGCTGAAGTCGATGACAGACTCGTACGAAGGTGGCAACACCCGTATTCCGTCATCTCTCTTCGATCAGGACGATGCTGACCAAGCCGCAATCAAGTTGAACGATCTCCCTCGTGCTATTCACCAGTGGGTGTCCACGAGTGAGGTAGCCGGGGCTGCTTTCAAGAAGCTGGAGACACCAGTGCGTATGACACCTGGCCGCTTAGCGTTCTATGAGCGCTTGTTTGACTTGCCAGCGCATAAGTTTGGCGACCAGTATGTGACGCATGACGATCTAGTGCGCGGAATAGCCGCGTTTGAAGTGGAGGATGCTCGATCTGAAAGCGATCAGGACGATGATCACCCTCAATCTGAGGACGCTACTGCAGCCAAAAAAGAATTCCGCGCTTTGCTGGCAGCCCTCAAGTCCGACATCAATGCGTTGCGCACCATTTGGCGAGCCGCTGAGCTACAAGCTCACGGCGGGGACCGTGCCGACAAAATCGGTGATCAGGAAAGGCTCACGTTCGACGCGAACCTCAAGTCCGGTTGGATCTCGGCTCTTCGCCAGAACCCTACGGGTGGTGACTGGGAATACTTGCAGCCGGAGATGGAAGCCAGCAGTCAGAGCATGGCATACAACAAGATCAATGCGACGCTCCGAAGACAACAGTTGGCTGCGCAAGTGGCGTCGTTCGCCGCTGCCATTGCTGCTGGTGCACTAGCGCGTACGGTATGTGCCCCGCTGGAGCGACTGAAGATGCTGATGCAGCTGTCGACTCCGAAGCCAATGCCTGCATCGGCTGCGGCAGCTACCGCTAAGCTGCTGTCAGGTGCTGCCCCGTACACGTCATTGACGAGGGGCTTTCTGAACATGGTGAAACTCAGCGGACCGCGCACCTTGTTCAGCGGAAACCTTGCGCACTGTATCTGGGTGGTGCCTTCAGTCCCCACCAAGTTCGTTCTGTGCCACGTTTACCAGGAGCAGCTTGCGCGAATGCTCCCCGAGTCTACCTCGCCTTTTGGTGGTAGCCCTCGGGTATCTGCGAGTATGGCCAATCTTGCGGTTGGAGGTCTTGCTGGTCTGACGCTCAACTGCTTGTTCTACCCGCTGGACGTCATTCGCGGGCGGCTCACGGTGCAACAATATTACAATGCCAACCGCCCTTCGAGTGGCATTCTGAACTGCGCTCGCTCAATCCGTGACAAGGAAGGCCTGCGCGGGTTCTACCGAGGTTTCGTGCCTGCGAGTCTTGGCGTCTTCACGTACATCGGCTGCAACTTTGCTCTGTACGAGTCGTTGCGACCAGTCTTCGTGCTCTACGACATTGAAGACACGAGCAACCAGCTCGGCCACCCCAGTGTACCCGGCCAGATCCTGTGCGCCACTACGGCGTCGCTCGCGTCGCAGTGCATCTCGTACCCGTTCGACGTTATCCGGCGGCGCGTGCAGTTGCAGGGTGCGCAGTGGCACCCGGAGCTTGCGTTCCCGACGTATGAAAGCGCGTGGCACTGCGTGCGATCGTCTGTGGCGGAGGAAGGCGGCGGCGTGCGAGGGTTGCGCTCGCTGTACCGCGGTTTGTTCGTGAACGCAGTGAAGGCGCTGCCATCCACGATCATCTCGTTCCTCAGCTACGAGAAGCTGCGCGAAATGAAGCACAGCGTAGACGACGCGTAGTTGACGTTTAGAGAAAATGTGAATTACGCTAATACTACCGCAGTGCCGAATGGCAGCCAGGTGAACGTTAGTGTCTCTGGCAGTATCGCCAAGGCATAGTGCTCGTCCGTTGTTGCAGTGGGCAAGTTCGCTCTTCAAAGCGCGTCGAGGAATGCCTAGACCAGTTTCCACTTATTTCGCCTTCAGAGCTGCAGCCAGCGATTTTGCCGAAAAGCAAATGGCGAGGACAAAATAGTTCGTTGTTGAGATGGTTGCAGATATAGTTGATTAAACGACACTTTGCGCTCCTTGCGTTCGGAGAGATGGAATGGCTGCCTCCTTACGCTGAGGGCTTTGCCTTCTTAAATTTCAATGTCGCCCACTTGCGGTAGAGGTTGGCGACCTTGGGGCCGAACTTGGTTTTCATCTGCGCGACCTGTTTGAGCAACGGGAGGTTCTGGAGAGCTTGGACCTTGGGGAGCTTGAACAACGAGAGTAGTTGCTGGGCACCGGGGGAAGCAGCAGCTCGCTCTTCGTCCAGGTTAGTTGTTTTTTTGCTTCCCTTGAGGTAGCGGCGGCCTTCAGTGACAACTTCGCGCTGGGAGTCGATCTCCAGGGGATTGAGTTGGGCCGCGTGCTCCGCGGACGTGAAGGGATTGCAACAAGCAACGAAGGCGACGGCCACAACCAGTACAAACTGGCTGAAGCGCATGATGATATTGATTGCGGGTTTTCTTGATCCGGGCAGTTGAAAGCTGGTTGCGGAGTGAGCTGTTTGCTTGCTGTCGCGGACAACTCCATCATCTGCAAAAGAGGACGATGTATTTGGCAGCCTGTTCTACGGTACATAGATGAGAATCTATACCTTTCCCATTTACCATCTTTGCGCGTATCATATCGTAGGATGTGCTTGTGGCAGACCTTATGGACAGGGTGCTTTTACATGTAATGGCATTTTTGGAAATCGCCAATGGGGCAATGATAACAGCAATGTATGGAAAGTGGCGAAACTTTGAATGGGTATCGGCATGTATGGAATGCAGATGCTACTCAGATGGTGTATTGTAGACGTCTTGGTGCTTCTCGACGACGTCCGCTAGAGCCTGGAGCTCGCTTTCCATGGCGTAGTTATCGAGACGGTCTCGATGGTCTTTTACCGCGCTTCAGGACACTGAAGTCGTCTTCAACAGTGTGTGTTCCTGGCAAGCCCAGCTGCAAATTCAAGTAGGTACTCGTACTTTTTTGGTGGGGTTGGAGTGACGCCCTCCCCCCGGAACGCGTGAACACCGTTTAATCCTGTTCGCGGGCTTCCGGCAGGCGCTCTTGGGCGTCTGCAAGTCCCTTGCGAGTCTCACCCTCTGGCCCTCAGCCCCCTCCCCAGTCAAGACCCCCTCATTCCACCCTCACCGGACTAACCGCGTCAGAATCGGCTCGTTTAATGTTCAATCATTAGGTTCACAGCGGAAGCAGTATGACACGCTACCCCAAGACCTCCGCCGCTACCACATCGACATACTCGGACTTCAGGAGACCAAGATCTACTGTACAAGCTCGACCGGAAGCTCATCGGGGACTACACGCTGCTCACATTGCCATCCACCCAGGCCCTCCATGGCGTAGGATTTGCCATTTCACCACGGCTTCTTCCCTACCTCTCCAGATACTGGGCCCATAGCGACCGCATTGGAGTACTCCAACTCCGACTGCCTCAAACCGGTCGTGTCAACGTCATCACGGCATACTCGCCACACAGCGGACGGCCCCACCACGAAGTTGACTCATTCTACGCGGACCCCCACGAGGCTCTCGGCCGGCTACCAAGGCGCGACGTCACAATCATCACAGGCGACTTCAACGCAAAGCTCGGATGGCGAGCCACGGGAGAAGATTTCCTTGGCTCGCACGCACGCGGCATTCGCAATCGAAACGGCCATGCTCTTGCCTCCTTTTGTGAAACTAACAATCTCTTTGCAACTAACACAGCATTTCCCAAGCGGGCGAAGCACAAGACCACTTGAAGTCAGCGCCGGACGAACCACTGCATCTACAACCAGACTGACTACATTCTCTGCCAGCAAAGCTGTCGTCGACTCTGCATGGATGCACAATCCTGGGGCGGGACAATCACCTCGTCCGACCACAAGCTCGTCACTGCGGACTTCATCCTGAAAGTTAAAGCAGCATACCCGCTGCGCTTTCACACACGGCAACGTACACCCCCAGCCCAGAAACTCGCCCGTGACCGCCTCCTCCACAACGACGACAGCCGCACGGAATATATGGAGGCACTTTTTCGGACTCTAACGACGGACTCACTCGCGGACGACACTCCCACCTCTCGACGGTGGGAAGAGACCTTCCAGCGCGTCCACCAAGCCGCAGAAGCAACCATAGGATACACCTGCACTGCGACACGGCGCCGCCGATACGACGATCGTATTCTCGCAGACCTCTCGGACAAACAGCGCGCGCTTCGACTCAAGATCTATAACGACACAGCCACGAATACGACGGAGCTCCGTCACCAGCGCAACGCACTTCTTCACCAACTCCGAACTCGATGCAGGGAGCTTGCAAGCCAGGCCCTCGACGAGAAGGTCAGCCGCATCGAGAACCTCTCTGGCACTGCCCAAATGTACGAGGCTGTCCGCGACATCAACCACAAGCGCTCTCCACCGCTGATGCTACGGGACCCCACAGGTAAGTATATCTTGCGTCACCGCACCACTAACCAACTCGTACGCGTTCATTTCCGAGCCCAGTTTCCCCACCCGGCGTGCCTCCCAGTTACACCGGACGGGGACGCCCGTGCACTAACATGTCCGATATCAGCCGACGAAGTCCGCCATGCTTTCCGCCGACTCAACAATGGTCGCGCATCAGGTCCAGACGACATTCCAGCCGAACTGCTCAAGTACGGGGCCGACGTGCTCGCACCACGAGTCGCAGACCTTCTCAACCAAAGTTTTGCGCGGGGCGAGCCCATTGAGCTTGGCGAAGGAACGCTTCTAGGCCTGCCCAAGCCAAACAAGCCCGATGGAGAGTGCTCCAGCCTCCGGCCGATTGTGCTCCTCAACAGCATCCGAGAAGCGGTTTCGCTCGTGGTTCTCCGCCGGATCTCGCCAGCCGTCGACAAATACCTGTCGCCACACCAAAGTGGATTCCGACCAAGCCGCAGCACTGCCGACGCTGTCTGGGCGCATAAATGGCTCTGTGTACGTGCCCAGCGTTACCAAGAAGCAATCCACATTTTGGGCATCGACCTGTCTCGAGCATTCGACACGATCGACCGCACAAAGCTCCTCGACGTCCTTGCAACGTTTCTTCAAGACGACGAACTCCGATTGATCCGACTCGTGCTATCCAACACGACGCTGTCGCTCCGCGCAGGACACCATGTCCTCTCGCCGTTTGCCAGCAACATTGGAACCCCTCAGGGGGAATCGCTCTCACCCGTATTGTTTGTGATTTACTTAGAAGCTGCTCTTCGCGATTTAGCTAGCCAGCCCGAGATGCCACAGGACCACCTTCAGCAGATGATAGTCTATGCGGACGATGCCGATTTTATTTGCCGTGACCCGAAGGTGCTCCAACTTATCCAAGAACGTGCTCCTGGGGTCCTCGCTCGCTGGTCTCTCAAGATGAACACGTCAAAGACCGAGATTACTTCAATATGCCGCCACACCAGTCCTGCTGGACACAACCGCCTGACCCGAGCCGCTGAAGAACAATGGCACTCGACGAAGAAGCTCGATTCCCTCCTCGGGGACACGGAAGACCTCTCACGGCGCAAGTCACTCGCAGCAGCGGCGCTCAGGTGTCTCTGGTCCATCTGGAAACGGTCGCACTACACGACGGACGAGACGCGCGTGCGTCTCTACAATTGCTACGTACTCCCGATCTTGCTGTACAACTGCGCTACGTGGGCACTCACTCGGACAGAACTCCTCGGCCTGGAAAGCTTCCATCGCCGCCAGCTCCGTAGTGTGCTTAACGTGCGCTACCCGCGTCGCATCTCCAACAGCCAACTCTACGAAACCTGCAAGGAACGGCCACTCCGCCATCGAGTCGCTACGGCACGATGACGCCTATTCGGCCACATTCTTCGACGCCCACCGACCATTCCAGCCAACGTTCAGATGGAGGCGTATTTCGCACCAGTTGAAACAGGTAAGCGGCGCGGTCGACCGCGCCAGACTCTGCCACTCGTCCTCGATCAAGACTTAGTTGCCAGCGGACGTGGATACCGACTCCGCACTGACACTGACCTCGCCGCCCTTCGGACGCTCGCCCAAGACCGACGCAAATGGAAAACCCTCACGACTGCAATCACGGACTCACTGCCCGCCAAGGGAGACTCGACGTATGCGGACACCACTCTATGCCGCCGACTAGCTAAGCTGAGCCTAGCGCAGGCATAATTTGGCAACGCGTTAACGTAATACATTACATTACATTACTCGTACCTACCACATACGCCTGTTTTTTGTTTTCATGCTTCCTCCAACGCCATGTCCGCTACAGTAATCTGCGTGAATAAGCAACGTCTGATATATATAGGTTGGCAGGGTGTATAAGTTGATCGCAATGGTAGCAATGCAGTAAGCTGTGTAGTATTGGTTTAGTTCAGCATGTACTTCACACTAGCTTTATTAATAAAGCCTAAATGATTCCAACAATGCTGGATCATCGGCAGACTTACCTTTGGCCACGCCGTTTCCCACGACAGCAAAGATGTGAGCATATCTACAGTATATGGTTTATCTACAGATTCGCCAATGTGATCTAAAGCATGCAGCATTTTGTGGGTGAGTACATACCGCTTAATGCAGTGAATAATCCCTGGTCCGTTCAAAATGCGAAGACACATTGCGCTTCGTCGTCCTTTTAGGATTGATGCATGGGAGTGGGGGTTCTGGAGGTGAAGCAGGAAATTGAATTGTGAATACGTCGGAGAGAAGCGTGCAGCGCGCGCCAATATTCAAACTTAGAAAGGAGGTGATGGTCTGCTGGATATTTTGCTTCAGTACCTTGCCCATCCTCTTTCACCGACTCTTTATATTAGATTTGTCAGGCTATTAATTGTACACCCGTTGCTTATTCACGCAGATTACTGTACATGTTTGCTGTCGATGCATCTGCGGAAGTAGCTCTTCGTCTTGTTTGTGCCCACTTAGTAGATCTTTTTAATTGGCGTGGGACATTGTCCTTGTAACTCGGACGCACAGGAAAGCGGGAAATGCCATTTTTTTTGCAGCAGAATGCTCTCACGAAGCGTAGGAGGTCTTTCATGAGTCTCGATACTATTCTTTCGAGTTAATACAAGAGACGCATAGATAATCATCTCGACAGCCACAACCACAACTCCAAACAGATATGGTGGTGGGCAACCTTCACGATGTTGGTTGAGCGTTCCATTGTATCTCCCAGAACCCAATATGGATAGTACATGTATGTATCTGCAAATTGACCGAAAGCTCCACGAGAAAGTGGTATTGCTCCTTCATCGTTCGATCCTAACCTGCAACTTTCAGAAGCGGATGCGGGTCTGCTTTGAGAGGCAAATAGGCACGCGGTGTAGAACCGCGCATGCACTGTAGTGCCTCCAGATATAGTCTGGTCATGTGGCAACACGTGTGCTTGTGTGGATGATGGAAGTGGCAGTGTTGCTTGCAAGATTAAAAAGAAATAACGCTTCACATGTGTAAGTGGTTATGTAAGTGGTTATAAGGCTTCTGTAGTAAACACATGAAACTCAATAGAAGGTCAACTTAACCACCACTTGTGTGAGTGGGTCGAAGCATGCTTCCTCGCAAAACAGTTATTTCACGAAGTCTGCAGATTACACAACGTGAGACCATAATATATTTTGCACATACATTTGTGGCGTTTGACACGTTGCGGCGAGCGGCATGCCTCTAAGTATAAATCGCCAATAGGTTGTTCTAAAGGACCAGCATACACTTACACTGGGTGGTGGTTCCTCCCTGGGCTCTGTTGTGTCATGCAGGGCAGATATTGCTGCTGTATGAGGAGATCATGCGACTTCAAACTTCATTTTTGTTGATTCATATTGGGCAGTTTGAGAAACTTTAAATGGGCATTCTGTATGTTTTCTGTTACCAATGCCCTATCCCTCTGGATCTCCATAAGTTATGGAGGTCGAGACACTCTACGAGTCTGGAAGTCACCAAAAATTATCACGGATTATTGGTAGAGCCTCTCTACCAACAATCCGTCATCATGATCGGCAACCTCTACGGTACTGTTCCTGCTCCGCATATGGGAGAAAGCACCATCTTACGAATGTTGCTCGGAACGAAGTCATGTGACAGTATTAGTACTGCAACTTATCGACACAAACCGCTGGTGTTTTCTCTGCTGAATAGGAGGCTGCATGCAAGAAAGCCTGGACAGTGCAAAACTGCATCTCGAGCACGAACGCCAGTTGATGCGGGGGGCGAGAACCCAAATTTCCGCTTCAACAAGACGAGCAAACCCACAATCCTACAAATTTCACAGTAGCAAAAAACAGGATACTCGCTACCGTCGTCTTTAATTTGTGCTCCGTCATTGACGCCGTGTGTGGGTAGTAAGCTGCAACAGGGGGATGGAAGATTGCGACAAGGTACAGAGAATACAGCATCGGCAGCAAGAATTCAATGTCGGCCATGAGAACAATTTCGGAGTGAAAAAGTGCTTACAGCGCGTCGTGGGCCGCTTCTTCGTGGGGATTTGAGGTTGTGACCTTGGTAATCACTGCAGCCGAAGGCGTCGAGTTGCGAGCCTCCTTGTTCATTTCCCAGCGAAACGTACTCCGGTCAAAGATTTTATTTTTACTTCTTCACTCGGCAAACAGGGGATAAATACACTGAGCGCAAACGGGCCTGGTAGCTTCAGCATCATTGCCATCTCCGCTCGACTACTTCCACTGATCTTTTCACGAGCACTTGCGGGTTGATCTATCGAACATGATGATGGCTTGATAATAGGCGACACTGCGGTGAGAGATTGCTGGACCCTCGATAGTTCCTCTACGAAAGCTCTACTTTCCTCAGAAAGCTCAAGCTCAAAGGTGCCAATACACGAATTCGCCGCCTCTCCTCTTGGGAAGCCGTTGGCGCTCGAATTGCCGTCTTGACTAATTCCCGGAGGTCTCTCAGATACAGCGTGGGCGATTTGTGTAGTACTTTGCTCTCTCGAATGCCTACCGCCTGATGTTGAAAAATATCACGCAGGGCCAACATAACGTGAAAGTTGTCGGACGCAACGATGATTAAAGTTGTGGCTGTTGATGTCGCTGACTGCATGCAAATCGACATGTAAAATACGTTGAAGACGTCCACCGAGAAGACCACAGTCGGACCAACGTATTTATGGAGACTTGCCACTGCGTTAGCGGTAGTTTGTTTCGTGGTAAACTTGATTACAGGCATCATAAAGACAAAAACCGTTTGGTAGGTTCCAGAGAAGCGAACAAAAATTGCGTTGAAGACTGGGCACGCCAACAATTCCTTGCGCGAAGGCGATCATCATCAGCGTCTTTAACTGGTTGCGTATGACTGCGGACTTCTCGAGCGTGTGCAGACCGATAGAGAAGGCGCCAATGATCGAAAAGGTCGCCAAGAGCGGACCGACCATGAGCACGTATCCAAACGGTATTGGAAATTGCCAGACACCGGCCACTGTGATTGACATCACCACGTAAGTGAAAGCCGAACTCAAACAAATGCCAAGTGCAGTGACGTTCGGGATGGTGCTCTTCACGACAACCCCATTGACCTGAAAGATCATTACAACGAACATCGCCACAAACAATCGAATCCAGAGGGCGTAGTTGGTTTGCCACCCACCCGAAGGGGGTCTCAACGGGATGCAATCGATGGCCAGAGCCACCGCCGTAGCGGGGTTTGGTGTCAGGTCGCCCGCACGGTGGAGGTTCTCTCGATATAATCTTTCAAGGAAAGAGCACGCTCGACGGAGTATTGGCTTCGATGGCCAATCTGGCAGAGATTCCAGGAGGCAGTTAGCGTGCGCTGTATCTCCGAAAAGAAATGCCTCCAGGTTTTCTTCCGAGATGTAGCCGATGATTCAACGCTAACTCGATTCTTCATACGCGACACGAGTACGACGTCAGGAGTCAACGGGTTGAATTAGTTGCTAGCTCGAGTACTCGTACCCACAGTGCGAATAGACCTGGCAGCTTTATTTATGTTTTGCTAACCACCAGTTATCTATAAACTCGAGTCCCGGTCCAAATGCGAAGATTGATTGCGTTGCCGCAACCAGTTTTTTTTTCTTTTCCTTTTTTCGGCGACAGAAGCAAGCCTAGCACCAATGTGAAGCGTGATCAACAGACTCGGTTCATTCCACGTCTGGGTACGACTGGTAACGTACCAGCGAGCAGCCATTGCGATGCTGTGACTGACGATAGGGCATGCACTTCAGAAGTCAGTTAGTTCCTGGGGGTTAAGAGTGTCATATCTGACTGCTATCATGAGTGCTTGCCTAGCGTATTGGGGTTTAGTAGAATTGCATCCAGCGGTACAGTTGTTTCAGTCCAATGGTAAGTTCCGTGTTCTTGCCTGAGGAAAAAAGGAAATCTCGAATATTTTTTTTAATTTGTTCGATCTTTTTCTTCTTCATTTCCTACGCATCACTTTAAAAGGACGATGAACACTGTTGCGCCCTCCTCCTGTGATGCTGAGTATTTTCGCTGATGCATCTGAGCAATCAGTAAATTTAACGGAAACAACAAACTTTTCTTTCGACCAGTCATCGAAGTAGCCTGGAGCGTGACGATGGTCCACTATCCACTCCCCTGTGATATCCTTTCGGAGATCTGCTCAGTCGCTGAAGTGCGTGCGATATCGCAACAAAATCAAACGTTCGCGCCTGAGAACGACGAAGCTTTTAGTCACAATGATGGCAAGGACCGACAAGCCCTTGAGAGTGACGTACGATCCAACACGAAGCCTGCTAAGGTGCTGTTTTCTCTCACGCTGGATTCCACCCATTTGATATTCTAGTAGCCTCTCGGCAGCTCTGCCTCAAGCCTCTACTGCACCTACCGGTAATCGAGAATAAGATGCTGAATTGCAGGTATTGCAGCAAACAAATTGGGCTTGAAACGTGAGACCAGCAAGCTACAACACGAAAGATCTGGAGTCAGAGAACTTGTCATCTAGAGTAGGCGAATACTGGAGGTGTCCATCCCACGAATGCTGAAGAGCACCAATACAAAGATATGAACAAAACGTAGCATTTCGCAGGTAAACTACCACCGCATACACTTAGGTTACAGGGGGGAAAAAATACGTCAGTACTTGGTTTGCAATAGTTTACGAGAATAGTTAGTGAAGTTGCTAGGGTAGCAGAATTTTTGCCCTCTTCTTTCAGTCCAATCAGTATCACTGAAGCTGGCAGCTATATTCCTAGACACCAATTCATGTGGATGGTCGACGCTCTTTTTCTGCGGTATCCCTACTTTGACTGACACATCTTACTCAACAGGGGGGTTACCACCATAAATCTGCAATACTCGAGGACCAGCTTTGTTTTGTTCAAATCTCCTCTCAAAGAATATTTGTGTGTGTAGCGCGGATTCTATGGCAGTCGAAACGTGCACTCATCATTTATTCACCAAGGTAATACGTGTTCCTTGTCTCCTTCATGAGGATAACAAAACCAGCCATAACATTTGCAGTATCACCCGAACACCCTCGAAAGGAATGATAACTACGGTAGCGATTTTCCTTTGTTACGAGATAGAGTGGGCGACTCGCGCAAATTGAATATGATTGCGAGGCTTGTGGCTTTCGCGCAGGTTTTCATACCTGTGCTGTGCACTCAAAGTTGGCTTGCTACCCACGGTCTGTCGTTGTCGAGCCTTTTGGCATTGAACAATGCAGTATACAAGGTACATCCGTACAAGTATATCCCGGTAGTCGATTGTTTTCCAGTCAAGGTGAGTATGCATGGGTGTCGTATTACGTTCAACCTAGAATGACTAGACGGAAGACTGCGCTCCACTGTTTGGGTTCCTTACTGTACGTTTTCTCTTGATTACTGTGAAGCCCTCAGGCCGCCTCCAAGTGCTTCAAGCGTGGTGGTGGTGGTAGCTGCATCAGACTCCTTGCCATGTACAACTGCGTCTTCAGACCCGCTGTCATGTCTACTTGGTTGGTTAGAACTTCACAGACGCACTAGAAAGTGTACTTTAGTCGTGCCTATTGAAACCTCAACAGCCTATCTCACCAGGTTCGCCACATCAAAAGCACGGCCACTCTTAATGGCTCGAAGCACTTTGTTAGCGTCCTTCAACCCTTTTAGTGTCGTTTCTATCGCATGCTTGTAGATGGACGTCGCGAGCGTTAGGTCCTGCGTACGCCGACGCGACTCCTCTAGCCGCAGGAGAAAGTCGTTCTTGTCCATTACGAGCTAAGCTCGCGATTGCTTCCAACGTTCGCTCTGTGCGACAACGTTGGCATTGACCACTGCAAGCTTCTGTAGCCCCTCCTGATCATGCTGCGACTTGAACTCCAGCTCCCTTCTGCCAGCATTCGACTCTTGCCCCTTTATATTCAGTCGCCCGGTGAACTCTCGCACCTGTGTTAACTCTGCTTCCAGCTCTCGATCGCAGCATCTTGCGCTGGATGCCGAAGATTTGAGCGCGTTTCCTGCCCTTCCAAGTCGCTAGTGCGCTGCGTTTACTCGATTTTTTTCTTCTTCTCGCGCTCCAACTGCTGAATCTTCACTTGTTGCTTGTAGAGTTCCTCGGGGTGAGCTTGGACGCAACTGGGCGTGGACAACATACCGCCTGAGCTGGCGCGGTCGCGCTGCAGCAGCTCCATCGTGAACATCCGCGACGTGCTTGAGTGCGATGCACTTTCCAGAGTGTGTGCGGTGCAAGTTGAAGTGAGCACCATTCTGTTGCGTCATGGCCAATCAGAAATCGGCAAACGGGTGCTTCAACGATCGAAGCAGCTAGTCATCGGTACTGTGCATTCGAGCCAAGGGTTTAAATGTAGCTCCTACGATTGCTGTTCGTTGTAAAGCTCCAGCTGAAAGTTAGCAGTGTGGTGTTCTCCTAAGAAATCACCATGTCAGTCAGTTGGTGTCACTCCTACTAACCACGGCTGTTCGACCAGTCTGCCGATACGTTGACCAACCACTTTCGGAGGAGTTTTGTGGCACTATGCACTTGCTGGACGCTGCATATGATGTCTCCCTCACAGAGAAGTCGCAAACTACAGCACAAAAGTTACTCTACCCGTTTCTGAAGACGTGACCTCAGTGACGACCCTTTTCTCAGCCAATCGCAGCTCAGTATCTAACGGCTGCCGCCTGCGCACAAGACGACGACGACCATTTACCCTACGCTACAGAGATGGAGCAAGCCGACCCGCGACTCCAGGGGTTACAGCAGTCATGGCGACAAGAAGAAATAACGGAGCATCGGCCGACAGCACGTCGAGGTTGCCAACCGCTCGAGCAGCGGAGTACGGTCTGATGATTCAGAATGGTCAGGAGGATCTCCAGGAAACGTTGATGCAGGAGTACCAACCTGAACAACCCTTGACGAACGACCCCGCTAACGTAAGTATCTTGTGTGGCTAGTTCAAATTGACTTTCAAACCATCACGACACAGTTGTTGAGTACTAGTATTCATTTTGCATTACCGTTCGGTGTCATGGAGTCGCTGCGAAGATCGAGGTCGCCGGCCTCGCGTACACGACAGTCGCATTATCTTCTCTTTGTCCACATATAGTAGTAGGACACGCTCGCCAAAACGAAGCGCAGCGCACAGAAGGATCCTTCTCTTTCGGTCGTCACCTCGTCGATGCCAACGCTTCTTGGCTAGTATTTACCACTGGCCACGAGCCTTGCGTCGCTCCAGCAACTGGCGAGTCGACATGCGACCAAAACGAACAACCACAGGACGCGGGGCTTCTCTTAATCGGTAGAGCACGCGAGAGAGCCCAAGACCGCTTACCTCCTGCCCGTTCACCGCCAAGATGACCACACCACTCTGGATCTCGGGATATCGCTTCGCCTCGGACCCTTCGAAGCACTCTTTCACAATCGCGAACTGCTTCGTTTCATCCGCACCGAGCTTCATCCCAATAGCCTGCTGTTTGAATACAATATCGAATACATTCTCCATCCCATCGAGCGCGTTCTGGGGGCGAGGAATCGACGGAGTCGAAATCATCGGTACCTGCTGCACAGGACTCGACGGAGCGGGGATACGCTGGGGTCCACCATAATCGTTTGTCAGCGAAGAGCGTGTCGGGTACGACGGCAAGTCCTCCACGCTGCTGTCGGATCCCGAGTCTGAAAAGCCATTCGGGTCGTGCTCCGGCGCTCGCCTAGCTCCAGTATTGTGGTTCTCTCTAGATGACGACACGTACACACCGGAAGAGGTGGCAGACCGGCCTCCATTGGTTCGCGAGGGCGTCTGATACCTCCCATTCAGTGCTGTGTTCGTCGCCTGCGGTCGTGACCTGTGGTCCTGGTCGTAGTTGCCCATGACGTACGTGTGCAGCAGCGACAGGAAGCCGTCCTGGTCCTGTTTCTGCTTGCGCTGCGCCGCTGACACGGGCGTGCGCTTGCCGATGAGCGTGAAGGCGTAGAGCTGCTGGAAGAAGAGGCCGTTGGACGAGTCGATCTTCTCGGACGAGAGCAGGCCGCCCGGATACGAGCGCAGCCACGGGAACATGGCGCTACTGTAAGACGTGTCGGGCGTCTGCAGCAGCGTGCGCGCGTCGACCACGTCCATGGCGGAGACGCTGCTGCCGATCGAGTCCTCCAGGTCGACCACCTGGCGCCTCGTGCGGTTGAAGAGCACCTCCAGCTCGTCCTCGGGCGGCGTGTGCTTCTGGCTGGAGCGCTGGATGGTCTTGGCCTGCATCAGCAGCCACTTGGCCGGCTGCCGCGGGTCGCACGGGATGTCGTACGTCTGTGTGCGCACGAAGAGTCTGCAAGACACGGCGGAAAATATCAGTAACAAGAAGACGCTTCTTCTCCAGCATCCCCCTCGTTTTACGCGGCGTTGCAGGGTGTCGAGGGGTGCGTGGGCGTCTCGCGCACCTACCTGACGGTCAAGCTCTCGCCCATAGCGTCTGCGTGCGGCGTGCGGCTTCTTGGCGCGGCGGTGGCAAATGAGGAGGTGTGGGTGGCACACTGCTGCAGATATCAAAGTGATTTCCGCCAAGAATGACTGCGCGTTTGTATGGCGGCGAGGAGAGAAAATCCAAGTGAGCGAAATTCGGTCATGCCCACCGGCAGGTCTGATTTGCGAGCCGCAGTATCGAGGGCTCACCACGCGCCAAATGTTTAGGAACCGTTTATGCGCTTGCATGAGTTTGGACGGCTGAAAACGTTTCGCTGGGCGCTGAGAGACACCTTGGTGTCGCGGCAGCGCAAAACGGATGCCTTGCTGGTGGTCGTTGCTTGGCATTTGCAGCTTTGCTTTGCGCTGTACCCGTTTGCGTGGGAGAGGTGACTGCTGTAAGTAACCATCTAGGGCTGCTATAGCAGCCACCTCGAGGTGATTGGCAGTGACCTAGGCCGTTATCGATGTGGGATAGTAATAGTAGTATCGCAGGTGAAAGGAGGAATTAAACTAGATAAGTAGATTGGTCGCATCTGAAGAAAAACGTTAGTAGATTCCGAACCTACATATAAGTACATGTAGGGGAGGAATTTCAGGTAGGACCGCTGAGCAGACTAGAATAATAAGAAGAGAAGTGCACTGCAACTAAAACATGTTAGTAGACTATTCATTGTTGGATTGACCATGGCTCCAACACGCGTTCCTGGGGCGCGAGTTCAATGCCCTCTGTGTTAGTGTCCGCGGCGATGCTGGCAAACGGATATGCCTTGAGCGCCGCTTCCCTGAATTTAGGCGACAACGACTGGAGGAGGCTCAGCGGGATACACGAGAATACGATCGGCGTTGTGCGGAACCGGAGCGCGAGGCCATTGCATTAACGACTCTTACAAATTGCCACACGCGCCTCCATCTACGAACGTGGCATGGTGCTCGGTGAAAGCCAATAAACTCTCTTCTCTGCGTGGACAGGTTGTTTGCCCCAGGCAAGGCCTTGCAACGACTGCCACAAAACGTGCCCGGTCATTGACAGGCTGCACCAATACACCATGAAGAATCAGCGTCAGCTGCAACCCACCAAAACTACTGTCTGTCGGACGGCATGGTTGCGCGCGAACACTAGGATTGTGTGCGCCTTGAACCCGCGCCAACGGATCTTCAAACGGCGACTTTAAACTGACCAATCAAAGTGTTCCAAAGTGAAGCCATTTATAGCTTTCAGCGGTACCGTTCTCAGTAAAAATGGTCTCCACCAGTTTGCTCCATTTCTAGCTCATCGCCCAAGCTATCATTTCTGCAATGTTAGGCGGCGGCGGCTCGAACATACTGCGTGGCGGCAAGCGCTCGTTCGAGTGCAAGACGCTCGTTGGGAACTTTGTGGAGGAATCCTACCGCCCAGGTGCCGTGAAAGATGTCCGCGACGGAGGTGCCAACTACACTAGCAACACGCGCACGCAGATGCAGGACGGAGCACGCGTCAGGGTGCAAGAGTTTGGCGCGGGGCTACACAACGTCAACGATGCATCCAATTACAATTACAACGAGCTCGTTGGGGCTGACAAGGCGAGAAACCCGGAGACGTGGCAGTCGATTTCACACTCGGTGTACAACAACTCCACCAAGCCAACAGAATTTGCAGCACCTCGGGAGATGAAGGGGCGAACGATGCGCGGCGAGGAACTCCAGAAGCACCGTGAGCGCTGGACAAACGAAGGTGAAGCGCTTGTAAAGGCCCGCTATGTTACCGACAGTTCTGCATCCATGGACCCCGTCGTGAAGCCTCAGTTCCGCAAAGAGCTTTGCAAACCGGTTCAGCCCACGTTCAAGTAGCAAGGTACGGCAAGTGACCAATACCAATTAGGCCACGTTCAGCAGGAAGACGCTAGTCCCCGGCGTCACCCCTGGTACTTGAATATGACGACTATTCTATTGGTTTCTCTTTTTCTGAGATCGTTCGTGAGAGTGAGGCCACATCTTAGATGACCAAGGGGTCCGCGCTGCTGGGTTCAAGTAAGCAGCGAATTTTTGCATATCGTGTTCGCCGTTGTCGTCGGCGTCGCCACTATCGACAATGTGTTACCCTTATCGATCTATCACCAAGCCACTACGTGGTCAAACTATGCATCTTTTACTGAGCACTCGTTCGTTTCCCTGCATTATCGCGACAAAGGTCAGGACCTCACCATAAAACAATCAACAAAACAGAAGGATTTTTACTTACTCTCTCAGGTCAATGACCATGACGCAGATATTGTCCATGCTTCCGCGCCCGTATGCCTCTTCCATGATACGCTGTGCTGCAGCCTGCGGGTCTTCGTATTTGAGTACCAGTTGTGCCGCATCTTCATTAGAGACCGTGTCCCACACTCCGTCACTGGCAACGACAATATAACGATCCGACTCCGTTCGCGTAAATTTCTTCACTTCGGGTTCTGCGACCACGAAAGGCTTGAGCATGCGGTCACCGATAGCGCGAGACACAGCAAGGATGCCTTCTACGCGCCATACTCCCCAGAAGACGACCGAACCTCCCAACTCTTGAATCCGACGACGTTCGTCCGGTCGGTTCGGCTTGTGGTCTGATGTCAACACCGACAACTTGCCAGTGCGATGCACGAGCACCGCGCGGGAGTCGCCTGTATGTGCCACGAAAATCTCGTCGCCCTGCGTAAGCACTACAACTGCCGTCGTTCCGTCCTCGGAGTTCTTGCGGTTGGCAATCTGCAAATACTGTTGTATCAATTCACCACATCGGGGTCAGTACCAACTCAGCAGAGCAGTAACAGGGCCAAACACCGCCAACCTCTTGGTCCGTGCGCAGGAATCCGTTCTTCAGGGCCTCGGCCGGCTCCTTGGTGATCGACGGCTCTCGGATCACATTTTGACACATGGCCTGCACACAATAGCTACGGCAACACACCGGTGAGCCACCATCACTCTGCACGACTCCATTGCAACACTGTGCCGTCGTACTTTGCGGCCCCGTCGCCCCCATGGCCGTCGAAGATGCCGTAGAAGCTCTGCTTCGGGTCGCCGTTCAAGCCCGCCATGGCCGTGTGCCGGTCCTCCATGTACGGCCGTCTCCCCTGCATCTGCGACACGCCGTAGCGATAATGCACGTGCGGGTTGATGGGCGGGCACGTCTGCACCTCGTACGGCGCCAGGCCGGCGCGCCAGGACGCGGCCACGTAGCGCAGCACCAGCACGAGCAGCAGCAGCACGAGCGCCTGGCCCAGGAAGCTGCCGCGGAGCGTCTGCGCCATGGACTGCAGGCTTGCGAGGTTGAGCGACGCAGCCATGGGACGGAGGAGCTCGGAGAGGGGACGCGAGGATCGAGCCTAGCTAGCCCCTAACGATGGCTGTTTGCAATGAGGGTGACTGTAGCTTTTGGAGCCGCGGAAAGGGCCAATCAGGGAATTTGGAGCGCGAATTTAGCCAATAAGTCCGACCAACGAAGGTAGTACCGTGCGTGTCGGGAATAACGACCGCCGTTGTTCCGACGCCATGTTGTGGGCCGTGGAGCGATGATCACGCTGTCGTTGGGAGCTCTATTGACTGGACGTGAAGAAAATACAGTGGCGATGCATTGGCACGAGCTTTCAGCCGAGGATCTTGTCGCCGTAGGTGAGCACGAGTGCATGATCTTGGTTCACGAACAACGAGCCGACGGTGAGCTTGGGCAGCAGCGTCTGCGCGCGGTCGTTGAGCAGGAAGGACGTAAGGTGACCCGAGTCGGTGTCCACGCTGCATAGGATGGCCGGGTGCGTCATCCGCAGGAAGAACCGCTGCGCATAGAGACTGTAGCCCGACGCCGAGGCGAAGAGCCCCACGGTGGCGGGCGGGAAGAAGCCCAACACGCCGTGGAACTCCCGCACATAGTGGACGCCCACCGGCTTGCCCTCGTTCTTGCACTGCGTCACCACGTCCACCGCCAAGTCCGGCAGCGTCCACGAGCCCTGCAATGCGTCAGCAACAGCACCAGCATCAACCGTTAGCCGTCGAGACTCGAAAGGCCTGTGCACATGACAGCAATCTCCTAGTGCAGTGCTCACGTGGTGGTCGATGCCTCCGTCTCGCGACTGCTGCGTCGCCTGCAGCTCGCAGTTGAGCGACTGCATGAGCGTCACGACCTGCTCCTCGAACGCCAGACCCTTCTCGCGGTTGGTGCTGCTTACGGGCTGAGCATCGGAGATCCCCGGAGCGGTCGAGAGGTTCCGCTGCTGGGCTACACCGTTTCTGGCTCGCGGAAGCGGCCGTGAAGCCCTCGCGAGGAAGCAGCAGCGCCGCCAAGCTGGCGCAGCCATCGCCAATGGTGTTCGCGGTTGAGTGACACTAAATAGTGACATGGGGTGACTTCAACTTGGAGACTTCGCTCTATCGAGAGCGAGCAGCAGCGCTGTGATCAAATGGTACACCAACAAAACAACCGAGCGAGAGAAGGCCAGAGCAGGATAAGTGCACAACTGACGGCATGTGCTCAAGCTGAGGCGCTTCTGCATCGCTAATCATGAAAGTGACGGCAGGTGGAGCTCAGCCGGAGCTCGGGGCAGGGAGAAAAGGCCCCTCGCTCGTGCTCGTCCGACCATCTCAACGTCCAAGACCGAGTAGTGAATGAACAATACGCGTGACCTCGTGATGCCGTGCTGGGTGCCAGCTGCAAGCCTTCCCAAGAGGACTCGAAGAGTATTGGTTGTCAAGAGTCTTGAGCGAGTACTCATGACTCAAGACCGTAACAGGGACTCGCTCGTCCCCTTTAGTTGCTGCAGCCTCCTAGCATGCCACCGACTGTGCTCGTAAGTGCCATCTCTTGCTCCTAGCCTATTACTCGCGGACTACAATGGCGCCAAGGCTGCTCGCCAATCACCAAAATCGAACAGAGTGATGGTCACTTCAACTTGCGCCGGATTCCGCACTCACTCCGGAAAGTGCATCGCCCTCAAGTGCGTCGTAATCTTGTTCGCAATGGAGCCGCCGCAGCCCGACCGTGCCAACTCAGACGACAGCAGGAGCATGCTGCGGGTGCCCACTCGCTTCCAAGCTCACCTCGACAAACTCCACAAGCAACAAGTGGTGATCCAGCAGCTGGAGCGTGAAAAACTCGAGCAAACGCAGCGCATGAACGAATTGGAGGGGCGGGCAGAGCGCTCGGATCGACGGTGCGCGGCTCGAGACGCTGAGATCGCTCGGCTGCGCAGAGAAATCGCGGACCGCGAGCACGAAAGCCTCAGAGCAGCTCACACGATCGACACGCTGACGAGACAGGTCCAGGAGGCGCAAGAGATGACAACGCGAGCGGAACAGGCTCAGCGCGACGCGGAAGCGGATTACACGCTTCGTCGCTTTCTTGCAGAGAGCGATGACGGTTCTGACGTAGAAAATGTGGCGCATGCAGAGCAACAGCATAAAGTTTCAGAGTTGGAAGACGAGTTGGCGTGGTTCAGAGCCATCGCGGAGGCGCTGAGTCACGAGTTACAGGAGGCCAAGGACGCCAGAAACGAGCTGGAGCTTCAGTTGCAAGCGTCAAAAGATGCCGAGAGCGAGCTGAACCTGCAGTTGCAGCAGACAATCGACGCCAAGCGAGATCTGGAGCTGCAGTTCCAGCAGGCGATGGGCGGCAAACATGATCTCGATCTCAAGTTGGAGAAGATGATGGGGGCCAAAAGCGATCTGGAACTCCAGATGCAGCAGGTGAAGGACACTAAGTGTGAACAGGAGCTGCAACACCAGCTGGAGACGGCGCGTGTGAAAACTGCCGACGCACTTAAAGACAGCGAACGCTGGAAATCGATGTCGACCGTTTGCCGAAACCTAGTGACCGTTTTGAGAGCTCAAGTGAATGCCTTGGCGGACGATAAACAGAAGCTTGAGCGTGCTTCTCTCTGCTGCCAGCGATCCACAGAAAAGCGTTTGCAAGGTCTTGAACAAGACCGACAGAATCTTGAACTGGAGAATATCCGCCTTCGTGGCGAGTTGGCTCGATTGCAGCAGGATTTTAAAGACATGGAGCTCCAACTTCGTAAGCTTGACGAAGAGGAGTTCAAAGAGACATTGGTGGCTGAGGAAGATCTGATGATGCGACTTGCGCGAGCGCAGGCACACCAACAAGAACTTACTACTCAGATCCAAGACGTTGAGCACAAGTTGGCGAAATCAGCAGATGCTGCAGCTCTAAACATGGAGCTTGTGGTAGAGAATAAAGAGCTCCTCCAGCAGCTGGAAGAGGAGCGCTGTCATTCCAAGGAGCTAGCCCACTCGATGGCTACCTATAAGAAAGCGACAGAGACGGCACTGCAGCAGCTCAAGGATGTGGAAATCGAGCTACGCGCAATGAACAGCAGTCACGATGCAAGCGATGAACAGCACGAGACGGTGGCAAGCTTCGCGAGACTAGTCATCTCGGACTTGAAGAGGTATGAGGCGCACATTTAAACCATGTTTTTTTCCGGACTGGAAGGGTAACCATGTCGTGCCTGGCACTTCAGGCAACAACAAGCGTCCGTGGAGTCGGCGGTGGCCTCGATGCAGGTCCTTCATTTAACGTCCTTGGTGGAGTCGTGGCTAAACCGTCTACGAGCGCGCCGTGAGATCCTTAAACATTCTTCAGCTTCAATGAGCAGCAGGTTCGTAGCTTTGGTTGAACGGTCATGTTTTTTTTCTAACCATATACTGCTTGAGTTACCAGTGACTCCGAGGCTGACGCTACGTCGGACGACCCTCTCAGCAACTACGACGAAATTCTTCTTGATTAAGAGATCTCTTCGTTCTGAAAAGTACGTACACTATCGAAGCTTATCTCTCATCAATAGATCAGAGTGTAGGCGTAAGCTTTGGTCAAAATACGACGCATCACTATCCATTCTATCGCTTTGGCATTGGAACGCTACCGGAATCGCTGCATTAAACGCAAGGGTTTAAAAATGCTCATGACACGTGTATGGAGTCTGAGAACATTCAGCAGAAGTCGGAGAAGATGCACGTACCGAGAAATTCGGATTCGCTCTTGATTTTAGATTTTGCACCCATCAGCGCTTCCTGGAAAACGCAATGGAGGGCTGGGTATTGACGATCGACGCACTGGTGGTCCACGTGAACGCCCCAAACAAAGCAAAAAATCCTGTCAGGTGCTGCAGTACTTCGTCAATGAGAGGCTGGGGGCTGACACGCCCATTCTTGATCGCAGTGTCAAGGTTGTTGATTCCCACCAAAGTTGCAAGTTGAAGTACGAACCCTCCACTCTCATTGGCTCATTCAAATTGTCAAAAGTTGACAACCACAAGTCTCCGATGCCGCCGCAGCTCTTCGCGGCGGACGACAAGTTCGCGGACGTCGTGGCGGCGCTGGAGGCGCGCGGGTGGCGGCGTCTGCCGTTCGTGGGCTGCCCCAAGTTTGACCTCAAGTGGACCAATTACGCCAAGATCGCGTGGGCTCGCGTGACGCCCCAGCAGCTCGTCAACCACGTGCAGCACGCCGTCCTCTTCTCGCAGAAGGACCAACTCACGCAGCTGCTGTACGCGCAGGCGGCACGGGGCGATGGGGGGCAGTTGCACGTGGATCGGTGCTTCCCACGGACGTTCGACCTGAGTCAGCCAGGAGATTTCTTCCTCCTGAAGTGCTGGTTCCTCTACAGTCAGGCGGTCGCGGTACTCAAGAGGAGTCTGAGCGAGAGTCAGGAGGTTCATGGGGCTCAAGTGGACGCTGCAGTGAGGCTCGTTAGGGTCGTCCTTGCTGGAGATGATGATTTCTTTAAGTGCTGGAGGAAGGAGGAGGAGACTGGTGCGTTGGTGGCTGGAGAGGAGGCCGATGAGTGGCTGAGGCTATTGACGTCGGATTCAGGATTGGAGAAAGCGCCACTTGACTGCGAGAGGAGACAAGAGGTGGAAGGGGTTTTGAGTGAGCTGAAGCGGCGGGATCCGCAGTTTCATGCGGTTTGGAGCGTTGACAGCAACGTGTGGATCTGCAAGCCGTCGAATTTGTCGCAAGGACGGGGGATTGAGTTGTGCAGTTCATTTCAAGGGCTGGTGGAGATCACGTTGCCTGGAGGCGGAAATGACGAAGAGATGGGCGTACGGGCGGGAAACTCGGTGTCGTCGGGGGTCAAGTGGGTAGTGCAGAAGTACATTGAGCGGCCGTTGCTTGTGCAAAATGGCCGTAAGTTTGATATCCGCCAGTGGGTTCTGATTACCGGGATTGAGCCGAAGCCGACGGCGTTCTGGTTCGACAGAAGCTACCTGCGATTTTGCTCTCGAAAGTTCGAGTTGAAGCGGCTGCAGGATCGATTCACGCACCTGAGTAATTACTCAGTTCAGCAGTACTTTGTGCCGGAGGAGACGGCCGATGAGGATCAAAGGGGCTCCGAGACCACCATTGGAGATGAGAACTTCGACGACTTTGAGCCTATGTGGTCATCGGAGAAGTTTCAAGATACTCTGAGGTGCGATTTCTCTCCAGTCGATTCGCCATGTAGAGTTTCGTATTTTGACTTGTCGTCCTCGTGTATTCAGGCACGAGCACGGACGAGACGTGTGGACTGAAACAATTCTGCCCCAGATGCAAAACACTGCACGACTATCACTAAATGCAGTTTTTCCGAAGCTCAAGGTTGTGGGGGTACGTGCTATGATGGCAGTCAGATCTCGCAGCTCCATCGATTCTGACTGACTGACTTGTGCTGTACATGCAGCGAGGTTTTGAATGGCTCGGGTTTGACTTCCTCATAGACGAAAGCCACCGTGTATGGCTACTCGAGGTGAATGTAAGCCCTGATGTCAGTCACAGCACTGATGTGACAGCTCAGCTGGCACCCAAGGCCACAGCAGACGCGTTGAACGGTACGCGCTGGTTCCGGTTGAGCTTTTTCGCGGGCAACACTGACTAAAGTTACTCATGCGCAGTACTCCTAGACCCGGAAAGCTCGCGATCTCCTGACAACGAGTGGCTGCCATTTTCACTAGAATTGCATCAATAGGTAAGGCTGTTCATCAACGCGAGGGCTTTCAGAAGGGGGAAGTCTAAGTTAGCTCCGGGATGACGTCGGGGTTTTCTCGATCTTGTGGTTTCACTAGCTCAAGAATATTCTCGAAGAGCTTGTACAACTGTCGTCTTCCTCTTCACTCACCTCACTAAGCAGAAGTTCAAGCTGGTCCTGTAGGCCAGCATAATCAGCGCCCCATTCTTGGACACGGCACGTTCATCCGTGGAGACTGGAGCCTCTGGTTTGGTCTCAAAGATTCTTGTCGTTGTCATTTTGGTTGAGCACCTCACTGTAGAGCCCTGCCAACCCAAGCCTCACATCGATTGATTGACACGGAATATGGCCGACGTGTTCAGCTGCTGGTACTCCATGGAAAGTTGTCGTACACCTTCATCTTTTCGCGATTGAGTTCTCTTTAGCACCACAGCATTAGTATCAGCCACAGATCCTCAAACCGACCATCGCGCGTTACCTTTTGAGTTTGCGGACCTCCCGCACAAGATCCTTGTTCCGTGCTAGCAAGTTCTCTTCCAGCTTAGCGCACGTGGCATACCAGTCTGCGTGACATCGCTCTTCTTCCAATCTCAGTTCCTCAGTTTTGTTAGAGATTCTTGTGAGTGCAGCAGTGTGCTCCCTTCCTTCTTGTTCTTTGCGCTGCCAAAGGGAGTCCACTTCGTCGCGCAAAGTCTCCACGAGCTCGTCCTTCCCTTTCATCATTCTCCTCACGTGCGCCACCTCCTCCCGAAGCTTGTCAATATAGCTCTTATGATACTCGCAGAGCTGCTGGTAGCGCTCCTTCACTTTCTCCGTGATATCCACGTCTCTCGTGTAGTTCTCCTGCGCGTACTCCACCTGTTTACTCGGCGTCTCGACATTTTCCTTCGCTGCCCTCAGCTCCAGTTGCAGCTCACGCACTTGAAGCGAGCTCTCCTCCACAACGCTCTCCAGCTTTGCACGCAGAGCCTCAGCGTCATTGTTGTCTACAGCTAGGCGACGTTCACGCTGAGTTGTTGGTTCTGCTCGTGCAGTTGCCGCCTGCGCCTCCCGAAGCTGCTCTTGCAGTAAGTCCAACGCTTGGGCTGCTCGGGTCATCGACGCGTCTTGCTCTGCCAGCTGCCGATCACGATCCTCCAGCGCACTGCGGAGCCGACCCACTTCGGCTTCCATCTCCTCGCTGCCGAAGACCGTGTCGCCGTTGTTAAGACGGATGAGCTGGTCTTCCAGGAAGTGGATCCGCATCTTGTGGTTGAAGTTTTCTTCCTGCAGGCGGTTGTACTCGGCCGCTTGGTTTCGCAGCGTCCAGTGCGGCATCCTGCCGTCGATGTCCCCGTCGCGTGGTGTCTGCATGGTGGTGAATCCTCGTGGGGGCTCGAAGGCGCTTGTGTTCTCGATTAAGTCGATTGCGCACGCGGGTGTTCGCTTCAACTTGAAGGATCATCACTCTTGTGATCCAAATCACGGCACATAATGCTTTTGAGTCCAAAGCTGGCGCCAATTCATTTCGAGGCTGTGAGGAAGCAGCATGACTGCTGGGGTTCGCTTGTTGATTAGTATGGTTGACTAGTGCGTACAGATCTCTCCGTCGAGCACCAATCGCGAGCGTCACTATAATATACTCTAGTAGGCTATTTAGACGTTCAGTCATGCGCATTCCGGATCTCCTTCTCCAAGTCTTGCACTTTCATGCCCACGCGTCCTAGAGAAGAAAGAGAACTGCGATACAGTCCGTTCACACTGCGCCGAGCTGAGGTCGAAGTCTTCGAGTTGCGGCGCGGTGCGTCGAAACCACTCTGTTTGGCCGGGCTGTCGAACTGCGGTTGGCTGGCACTTCTCGATCGCGGCGTACCGCGGTGTATATCAATGAATTCAGCGTCGAGTGCAGACCACTTGGAACTCGTGTCTTCTCGCCGCTTCACCGAGGCGTTGTTGTCCACAGCAATGACACGCTCCTTCTCGATGCGTTTCTTTTCGTCGCGCTCCTTCTGCAGCACGCCAGCGATGTTGTTGACCACGTCGCCCATCGCCTCTGAAACGCGCACGGCCTCCGTAAGGAGGCGGGAGCATTTTCGCTCGACGTCATCCACCCAGCGAGGTTGGTCCTTTGTGCGATCAAATCCACGAGATGCTGACTTCCAAGCGTCGCCATACCGCCGCTGCAGTTCTTGAGACTGAGTCATGAACTCACCCCAGCGCTCCGACACCAACTGCATTCGGCCAACGTACTCGTCCAGCTGCAGAATCGCCGCCTCATAGCTCCCCTCCCTACCAGCAGTATTAATAATGGGGCCACGTACAATGGGGCTGTCCTCCCATCGCTTGTAGGACTCCGTGATCATGTACTGAGTCTGTTCAAGCTGCTCCAGCAACGTCTGTTTCACCTCGCCGAATTCCACACGTCGCTGAAGCTGCTGAGCGTACTTCACTACCGCGGATTTGTACTTATCGATATCCTTGTCACGACCAGCAATGGCATCCTTGTACATCTCAATCGCCTTCAACAGCTCCTTGTTCTCCCGCACTGCTTGCATGTACTGCTTACGCGCGTGCTCAGCTGACCGGCGGCGCTCCTGCACTTCTTCAAATAACAGGCGGTTGCTCTCCTTGAGATCGTGGTAGTCACGCTGTGATTCTTCACGCGTACCCTGTTGGTTTTGCTTTAGTGTCTCAAGGTTATTTGATACCTGAGAAAGTGCCCCCTCAGCTTCGACTGCTTTGGTTTGGAAGTAGTGAATTTCCTCTTCAAGCGATCGACGCTCGTCCTCCTTCTCCAAACGCAGCTCTTCATACCGAAGCGACCACGTCTTCTCCAGGGACTGCTTCGCATCCTTCGTGTGGAAAGAAGAGCGTTGCAGAACTTCTAGCTTGCCTTGACTTGAACGCACCTGGGTTGACAGGCGCTCAAGTTTCAAATTCATCAACGACGTTTGCTGTTTCCAGCGTGTCTGCATCGCTATCGCCTCTGCCTGGAAATCGTTCTTCAGACCGGAAATTGCCTCTCGCGCTAGGCTCACCACCGACTGGTGACGGTCATCACTAAAGGGCCGACTGCGACTCGACAAAAGCGAGCGGAGCTCCATCTCCACTGCCTCTAGTTCTCGCTGTGCTGACAAGCTGCCATTTTTCATGGTAGAAGCCGTTCCTTCCATCTCATTCACCCGTCGCCGTTCTTCTTCCAGTTGTCGTAGCAGTGCACTCTTCTCCGCAGCAAACTGATTTTGCCATTCCGTCTGTTGCTGCCGAGCTGCCAAACTCGTCGATGAACTCGCTGATGCTGCTTCTGCCAACTGGCGCTCTAGTTCCTGCACACGAGCTGCCCGTCGAGTCAACTCGTCTTCACAGCCAGCTAGCTGGTTCTGGTACTCCAGTAGTTGAGCAGATTGCCTCTCCAGCTCCTCCTCATATGCCGAAAGATGCTGGCGCTGTTCCTGTACAATTGCAGCTTCATTCAAGAACCTCTCCTCGCCGTCTTGGACCTTACGCTCCATGACCTCAAGGTCCAGCTGGAAACCCGACAACTCGGTACGAAGCCGTCGATTGTCCTCTTCCATAGCTAGGCGGTCCTTTTCCAGCGCCAGTAGCCGTTCATTCGACGTTTGCTGGCAGCGAGACTCTGCCGAGTCACACTGTCCCTTCATCCTGCGAGCCTCGGCCTCCGCCTGCTCTAACCGACTCGCCAATGTATTGGCCGTCAGTTCACGCTCATTCTCCAGTTTGCGCCACTGGTGCAGCTCAGACTCCAGCTTGTGGATGGTGTCCAAAGCGACCTCCCGATCAGCCTTGAAGCCATCCAACGACTTGGATTGCTCTTCGCAGGCTGCGGTCACCTTCACATTCTGGAGACGTAACCGCTCGGACTCACCAGCAAGTTGATGCCGCTCCTTCACCATGCGCTCGATCTCAGCCTGCAGTCCAGACCGTTCCTGCTTGATGCTATCATTCTCCATTGCAAGACGCTCCTTGTCAAAGTGCGTCTTCTCCCGATCAGTCAGCAGTCGTGTATGCTCTGTGCGATAGTTCTCACTCTCACGCTGCAACTGCTCCATCTGATGCTGCACCTGTTCTTCCATCCTCTTCAGCTTGGCCTGATACCGAGCATCCTGCGCCTGCTTCTCCTGCCTCATCGTTTCCACCTGCAGTTGCAGCGCCGTAATCTGCTCTTCCCGCTGCTGACTTACGAGCTTCCAGTGCTCCGCCTCAGCGGAGACCTTCACGTTGGCCATCTCGACCTGCTGCATGTTCTGCTGCTCCCTCTGACTCCGCAGCTCCATGTCCCTCTGGTCTCGGGTTCTAGCGTCCTGCAGCTCCTGCAACTGGGTGGTGATCGCCGTCACGGCTTCTCTCTGTGTCTGCAGTTCCTGTTCCAGCTCCTGGGCCCTCCTTTGGCTCTGTTGTTCATTGTGCAGCGCTGTGTCGAGCTCTGCTCGCCATCTCTCGGCCGTGTCGGCGTCTACGCCGCCCCTCTCCTCAAGATGCTGGTGCAGCTGCGCTTCAGCTTCTCTCTGGGCCTCCTCTCTGGCTCTAGCGGCCGCTGCTTGGGCCTCGTGGAGCTGCGCGTTGAGCATGTCGATGGCCTCCGTGGCGCGGATCATGCTGAAGTTGCGCTGCCGCAGCTCGTGGTCGCGCTCCTCCAGCGTGATGCGCAGCTGCGCCAGCTCGCTCTCCAGGTCCTCGCTGGCGAAGTCCGTGCCCTGCTTCATGCGCAGCAGCCGCTCCTCCAGGAAGTTGATGCGCAGCGCCTGGTTGAAATTGTCCATGCGCAGCCGCTCGCGCTCCGCCTCCTGCTCGCGCAGCAGCGTCGAGTTGTCGCGCGTGGGCGTCATGGGCGTCCCGCCGCCGCCTTCGCCCTCGCCGCGGGCGCGCTGCGGGGTCTGCATGCTGCCGAGGGAGAGGACCGACGGATGATCTCCGATACTGCGGGTGAGCTCTGCCTCTTGACGGACGGCTATTTCCGGATGAAGCGCTTGGGGTTTCGCGCGCGATTTTCGGCTCACTAACATATGGGAACTTGTATGACACATTTTGAGTGGGTGGACCAAAGCTGGACCAAAAGCTGGACTAAAAATACCCACAGAAAACCCTGGCCAACTTAATACCACCGGGAGACGCACTTCCTATCAAGTACAAAAAGGCTATTAGACAACAGAGGCATCCCATCGGTTGGTGTCGTCGGAGCTCCATTGTGCGTTGTTCGAGGTACTTGTCCACGATAGGAAGTTCCGCTCACATCCACCTCCTCCCTTTTTGCGTTACCCGATAGCTAAAAGCACACCTAAGAGTGTCCGCAGGTGGTGCCACTGCTATCCTAAACTCTGCTCAAATACAATCCTTCCAAATTACTTAGCCAATTGCAGCCTAACGCACCGAGTAGAAACGAAACATCTTCGAATGGTACGACAAGAACTCATCTTTGTCACAGCGAGAGTTAGCAGAGAAACCCAAGCGCGAGTTCAAGGCAGCACAATGCAGACGGCTTAAACTTGCAAGAGCGGATCACCAAGAAGACCTGTGCTGATCTCGGTTTCTACCTGCCAAACTTCAAACATAGTGCTCGATTGGGAATTTTCCAATACATTTGCTATATCAAATTTGCGCTTCATACATGTTCAGTGAAACAGATCAGGAGGCCTCCTTACATGTATTGACCTGCAGGAAAAAGAACAGAATAGCTTGTTTAGGACTACTTTTAGAACTCAGTTTCCTTATTTTTACTGTGAATCGAATGCACTCTCTGTTGTTGTCAAGCAAGATCAAATACGTTGAGCTAGAGCTGTTGCCTTTAATTTAATCGACAATCAAATCAGCATATCGCCAACGATCTCTTCGACACTCGGTTTGATAAAATTAAAAACTACATGTAGGTTTTCAGTGGTTTTCTGATGGTGCACTGCGTCGATTAAAAAACATTGCTCGTTCTTCATCGGCTGGAAGCCTCTGCTATTCAGTCAATTTCCTGGGTTACTGACCCTCTACACGTGAGTCACGTGACGGGACACACCTTGTCGTGAGTTGTTGGATTACGCTTGCATCCAGGATTCTCTTCGTGACCACAGCGAGGGTAGAACTGACAGGCGACACTTGTGAATTTGCTGTTTTTAGTGCACGGTCGAATACTTTCTGGCCGTATTTCAGCGCATGTTTCACCCATTCAAGAGTTTTTTTCAGATGGTTACAGCGACTTGTTTGAAACAAGGAATGCTGCGAACGGAGCATGCGCACATCTTTACCATGCCTTTCGACGGAGAGTTAAAAGCCCTCCCAACTGCACGTTTCGAACCACAAACGGAAGCTTTGAAACGCCGATAGCCAAGGATTTTTTCTTATCTTTTGACCTTTTCTGAAGCTTAGTTTTCTTCTTTACAATATATTTTCGCAAAGGAGGCCTGCAGATCAGTTATCAGTCAATTAATTAAGCTCCATAGTTAAGTCTGACTACGTAGTCGTTGGATATATAAGTGAATAAGTTCGCCAGGATATTAGATACGACAGGTATTCATATTAGGGTTTGTTTGTAGTCAATCGTAAGTACATACCTCTGGTGGGCAAAGGAAGTTCCAACGATGTCTATTCGACTCGACGTCAAAGGAGTCCTCGGCGTTGTGAAATCGCGTTGGCAAATTGCCGCGGCACTCTATCACAGGAAAGCAAAGCTTGAGGCGGATGCTGGCTGTAGCAATTCGCACACGGTCTACTTCAACTTTCGACAGCTCGAGGCTTGCGTTGGTGATAGTACATTGCAAAGGTATGGAGCCCAGATATGTGACGTAGTTGCACGGAAGTATGTCGAGGTGAGAGAGCACTTGGATGTCTTCATTTTCTCCTAAGGCTACCCGTTCCTTCTCCTAATGGAGCTTTTCGGCCGGGAACCTTTTTCACGAAGCAACATCATTTAGTAAGCTCACCTCTCGTATCTGCTCAGTTCTGGGTCATCAGTGCTTGGTGTCCTGCGTTGTAGTTACACCCATACGTCACCCCTTGCCTGCTCATGATTAGGGAACCGTGTCCAGGGACAAGAACCGCATTCCGTCGCTGGCTAGCCTAACTTAACACGGAGTACTGATCGACCGAAGAGAGGGTATTAAGAGCCCCCGCCCCCGGCGACCCACTCCACGGCTGGGTAGATCTCTGGACCAGGACTTTGACATATGTACTGCACAAGGAAAGCAGCCGTAAACCGTCTGTATATTCCGGCGGGCTGCCGATACCGCGGACTCGTGTGAGGCTGCTGATACCCACTTCCTTTCACATTCCGGGGGACCTCGACAACACCTTAGACTAGTTACTCCTCTCGCTGCACACGGCGTTCTTGTGTTACGTCTTAACCAACGGTGAGCTTTGCGTACTCCTCCACAAATCTGGTTCTGCTTTATATCTACATTGTATATCCGTCGGCCTGAGGCAGCTGGCGACTGCTCGGGTGAGCTCACAGCCGTATATCGTGCCGACCGCGTCGTCCAACAGCGTCCTTAGCCTTTAACGACCACTACAGCCGCGTCGCCCCTCCTTGACAGCGCGCTATCCTGTGTCAACGTCAAAATCGCCGTCGATGATCTGTCGGGAACGTTCTTGTCCGCTTGCCCTGCTTGTTGGCTGTGTTCGTGGTTGGGCTCAGGTTGAAGCCCAAGCATATGTCCATACTCATACTCTCTCCCCCTACCAGGAATTATCCCCGATTCGTTGTCATCCTCGCTCTCCACTAGATCGTCCTCGCTCTGCTTCGCTATCTTCTGAACCGTTCTCGCTGTCCTTCGCTCTCCACTTGATTGTCATCGCCGTTTATTGGGTTGTCTCACCCGCCCCTTGGCCATCCGCGCCTTGATCACCGTCCCTTGTCGCTTGTTTCGCAACACCTGCAACTGCTCGCTAGCGCTAGGCTTCGTCGTCACATACATGTACAGCTGCAACTGCTGCGTACTGATCATCGGCGTTGCCACTGCTATCTTTATTTCCGTCTCCTTCGTCATGATCGACGCGCCAAGGCTGTTCGTAGTAATCTTGGTTGAACCAAATCTCCTCCGCGACGGGCTGGTTATGACTATTACCCATGCGTTCTACTTTAAACTCCAGAATGTAGCGGCCTGTTTCTGCTCGGTATCTTCGCCATCGGCACTCTCTGACGGATTCATACGGCTGCATCCGTTCGAGGCGCAATCGCGTCGACACCACGCTGTCGGCTCCGCGTCGACCATGACTGGCAGACACGTAGATTCGTAGTTTTTCCTCTTCTTCGTTGGGCGAACCTCTTTGTTTTCGGCGCACTGGTTCATCGTCCGGGTCTCGTGCTGGTCCTCCGGCCTCCGCATCCTCTGGTAGTTGTAGTGGCGTCGCTGTCGCTTCTCCTGCTGTAATCGCTCGTCTTCGTCAAGTATCACTGTGGCAAAGCGCGTTGCCCAAAAGCAGCAACAGACGTAGAACCCTTGGTTACCGATCCGCTTCAGACCCGTTCAGCTCATACTCTGGGCTGATGGATCTGGGTGAGGCGTGTATACGCACTCCTTGCAAATCCCTTGGCTTTGGTTCTTACTGGGGCCACGCTTTGGGCCCAGACGTATGTTGACCACAACAGCTGCCTCCGGTTTCAGATGTCTCAGGTGCCCCCAAACGAAGTTCGCTCCCCGCTTGACATGTCTTAGTCCGCACGTCTTTCCCCGGATTTTCTTGATACAAACACGACACTGCACACTCTCAAACCACTTCTTTTCAGACCTTGGTTGCAGGTCTTATCAGCCTCTTCTTTCTCTCCTTTCGAGTCTGGCTCAGACTCGCAACAACCCCTCCTTTTCCGGAACGACCTGAGTATGGACCGAGAACCGCCTTTTTATTTGATCAGAGTCTGGACGAGGCTCGTAACAGATTCACCTTTCTTCTCTCGGGTCACAAGCTTCGACCCGGTCTTGGAGTTAGTTGACTCGGTTTGAGCCAGATCCAAATCCAAAGCACCCACACGCACTCTGGGACCACCAGCGCACCAGCCTTTCTGGGCGAACCAACAACCAAACAATGAGCAAAGGCACAAATTCTCCTCGCACACCGCACAGCCACTTTGTCTACTCTTCAAAGAGGATCACCCCCCCCCCCATTTTGAAATACACACTAGAACCTTACACTAGTATGTAGGCATATGGAATAACTAACAGCTCCCGCACCGAGGCACGATAGAATGAGGCGGCCGCTCGACGGTCGCCAGTTGGGTTGACTTGAACTATTGATAGGCTGCTGGCCGCACACTGCCGGGATCGGTAGAACTGCGGGTAGCCGTACGAACACGTGGATTCATCGCGTCCAGCATTGGTCGGCGCAGGTGGGGACATGGCTGCGACCGGTCGCGCCACAGCTGATTTATGTCTGCAATCACCGGATGGAGTTACTGACTGAATGCGAATCCGCCGTCGGATAAGCGATCCTCTGCCTCAGACTAGTCTGAGTTCACCACCTCAGACCCATACTTTGTCGCGCACCTCCCTCTGCTGTGGGTCGGCTATCCGCGGGCTATTTCAGGAGTACGGGCTTGTTCGGGTGTAGCTTGAAGTCAGGCACGCTGAGTAGTAGAAGTTGAACGCTTTCAAAAAATCTGCAATCTCTTTCTCTTGATTCTCTCTTATGTATAGCAGGGAATATGTACGACTGACTGATCAACTACCTCGTCGGCTTCCCACCGACTTAGCTCATAAACATGACCCCACTTCTTTAGCCACCACCTAGCTCACCTTAATGACATCCGTCCCGAAGGCGGTCCATCCTCACGTTCGCCACCGTCGCAAGCTCGCACATCGTGCCAAGCTCAACTTGATACACTTGCCAGTAGGCTGTCAGCATCCACCCTCCTTCCAACCGTTCGGGACTGGGCCAGGTGCCCCGCAGCTCCCACTGAGATACCTCTCCGAGAGAGTGCACCGAGCCGAGGCACTCACATCATGGAGCACATGCTAAGCGATGTCATGCCGTTCGCGAGGGGGATCATGTCCGTTGGACCAAGACTTGGACCAGCAGCATGGACTCGGCCCGTAGCCGGAAGGCCTGGCGCGCCTGCTGCCCACCCCGACTCGGGACAACTTCAGCTCAGACCCCAGACTACCAGCGCAGACCGGCTCCAGCTCAGACCTGATTCAGCTCGAACTCCGTTGACACAGACTAAGACCTGAGACTTCCAGCTCAAACTCCGTTGACACAGACTCAGACCTCCGACTTCCAGCTCAGACCCCAGATTCTCAGCTCGAACCAGGTCCAGCTCGAGCTCCATCGATACGGACTCAGACCTTCGCCGCTCAGACCCCGGAACTTGGGTACAGCTGAAACCAGGTTGGAGCACAGACCAATCACCCGGGACATTGGTTAGCTCAGAGTGGGCCAGATCAGACTATCTGGGCTTGACAGCCCGGAGTCCGGAACTGTCACTCGCCTTGGAGTCATCAGTCAGACCACAAGCCAGTTCTTAGTTGAAGTCCGTGCGACAATACTGATCGTGCTGCACCCATCCACCAACCAACTTCATATCCAGTCTGGGACGAGAGCATGGACGGCCGAGACGATGGGTCGGGGGGGGGGGGGGGGTTTTCCCGGCGTTATCCCCCCCCCCCCCCCCCCCCCCCCCCCCCCCCCCCCCCCCCCCCCCCCCCCCCCTTCTCCCGTCCTTATCACACCACTCTCTTGTCTGCTCCGCTGTTCATCGGTGTCATTGGTACGGGGCACACGATCTGGTGCAGCGATCCTATCGATGACGGCCTCTTCTCCTCGACCACTGTGTCGCTCCTGCTGATCTCCGTCGATTCTGGCGTCTGAATACGCGGCTCGTCTTGCCCTTGTCCTGCTGCCAATGCTATCTGCGTCGGGGCCGTCATCCCAACCACCCATCGTCTTTGCTGGCGGGGTTTTCTTTAGCATGGCTTAGCTGTCGTGCTGCAGCTGCGCGTTTTTTTCGACTGTCGTAGGCTTCTCACTGCGGGTTGAGGGGAATCTGGCTGGTTCTGCTCCTCGCGGGTTTTTGGAGTCTGCTCCTCGTGGCGGACCTGAATCTGGTCGACCAGGGATGGCAGCGACGCCTTTTGGAAAATGACACCTGTACTGTCTGCCGTCCAAGTACTGGTACTTTTAGTGGGGAAAGTGGGCCGAATGGGACCTGGTAGTTTTTGAAATACCGGTAAAATACCGTCTACTAATCAGTTTTGAAGGCACAGGCTTCAACCACAGGAATCGTGGCAGGGGCTGAACCTTCATTTCCGAAAAAAAAAAGTCCCTGCAGGAGAACTCGCCACCGTCCGCCAAGTGGTCAACCCAACATGGCCCCCCACCGATACAACAAACACTTCGTCAGGTTGGAGGAGCAGACACCAAAGAAGAAGCGCTACAAAATCCAGTGCCGACACTGCGTCAAGTCCGGGGAGCTGTCTAAAGTGTTTACAGGGAGACCTGAAAACTACAAGAGTCACCTTCGTAAATACCGATTTTACCAAGCAACGCTTCCTCAACCCGCCACGCCAACCACCCCAACACCACCACAGCAGTGGAACCGAGCAGATGTTGCCATGTTTGAGTGTCTATTGGTGGGCTACTTGTGACGTAGACATCCTTCTGCCAATGGAAATGCAGAGGATGTCCACGTCAACAGTGAATTGCATAAAATGTTTACTCTGGACAGCGTAATACAACTTTGCATGTTTCAGTTTTACTGAACGTGCCATCTTATTGGCCTAAATAGTATGGCTATGATATTACTGGACGCAAAGTGAAAATTTGTGCCAACCGCCTTCAAGCTACGTTTAGGATTGTGAGGTTTTCATTGATAGATAAGGACAACATTAGGATTTGAGATTGATAGCTTTTAGCATAAGGCTTTGATATTTGTGTGCGTGTCTAGCGCACCAGAAATTAGTGGTTGTGCAGGAGCAATTAGCTCGCAGCTGCCGACCCTTACATGACCAGTCAATCAATCACTTTTCAATTTCCACTCTTCGTCTCAAGTCAATTTTCAAGCTTCGGGTCTACGCCAACTGGTTCATATGGCCTACAATTATAGTCACGGTTAACTAACACGATGCATCATGCATCGTTTTAGGAAAATATATGAGATAAACTGTACAATTCTTTAAACAGAAATTATATCAGCAACAAAATAGTTTATTGCAAGCATTCCCACTGTTTACCATTGGGCGAATGGGAACGCCCACTGGGCGTCCCAGGGAAAATGGGACAAAACCACGTTTTTTTCATCCCTGGCTGGACGGGGTTGTTCTCGATCGGCTACTTGAGGTTGTTCTGCAACTTGGTCGGGTCTTTCTGCCGGTGCCCGTCCTGCGTCTTGTTTTCGTCATGCTGCTCGCTTTTGTTCGGCTTATTGTGTTCACTCTGCAGTTCGCTCTCGTCCTATTTTTTTGTGGTTGTCCCGACTCTCCGCTTGCCCTTCTTCTTGTGCATGTCCTCGTCCGGCACCTCGTGGTCACCCTGCCCCGTGTGTGACAATCTATGTTGTGTTGTCTGTATTTGTCAGCACGGTCCTTCCCCGACTCCCGCATCTTTACTAAGTATTTGTCGAAGCCGGCTGCCTCGATGATCTCTGCCGGTCCTCACCATTGATGTCCGAACGTCGTTATGCCCGGCACCCGAGAGGGTCGGTACACTGACACCAACTGGTTGAGCCCCGTCGTCAGAATTTCTTGTACGCGGCTATATCAGCTTCTGGTCACCGGTGTCGTCGCCGTTCTGCTATCGTTCTCCCTCCGCTGATAGACAACCGTGTTCTCGGCCGTTGTCCTGTCGATTTGGGCACACGACTGCTGCCGTTCATCGTCACCCCCTATGCTGGTCGTCCTCTCCGTGCCAGTCGCCGGAATTTCAACTGTGATTAGTGACATCTCCGTAGTGTCCATCGTGGCGGCTGCGATTAAGCTGCTCTCACCGTCTGCATCTTTCTTCTCGCCAACTACCTTCTCTGCTACAGCGATGTCCGTCTGTGTTGCAGGGTAGTCGTCCGCCGCGGCTCTTCCACTTGACGGTATCTCTGCCATCATCACTTGCTCTTCTCTGCCGCAGCCAACTGCTGCATCTACTGCCGTACGCTTTACTCGCTCTACTTCTCCGTCCATCGAGCCCCGCTTCCGCTGGACTCGCCGCCTCTTCCGCTACTCTTCCCCTTGTTCTGTGCACCAGCGGTTTCCTCGCCGGTAGGCTTCCACTTTGTCAGAGCATGATCTCCGTCATCTCATGCCCACGAGGCGCCATCTTGTCCGTACAACAGCACGCCGTTGCCACCTACATCTCCGGGGTATATGTCATGTCACCTCCAGGCAGCAAAGCTCCCCACCTCTACTGTCGACGTTGGTTTCCCGGTGTCGCTTCAGGTGCTTTTTATTCGGCTGTTGCGCGCTGCTTGCTGCACTTGCATCCGCGAAGTCAATGGTTCCGTATCGGCGATACGCTGTTGACATTCGCTCCACCAATGTGTGCCGAGGCGGTGTCCTAAGCCACTGCAGCCTTGACCTCGAAACTTGGATCAATAAACGCGATCTCAGAACACTCAGACTATCGCTAGTCCGAGTGTGTCATGTGAGTCCTCGCTTGTAGACCCCTGTTCAGACTTGGTTCTTCGACTAACGCTACGCTGCGGTCCCTATCGTGAGGCGGCCACCCCGGCTACACCCAGAGCCAAGTATCACCAAAAAACCCTACTTGAGCGGAACTTGGCCCTGGTTCAGTAGGTCTCAGTCTGCACGTGCCGATCCGAACTAGAAATACCCCGTGTTTTCTTGAATATACGCACGTCACTCTACACACATACTTGTCCTCTTCTTTACTTACACCCAGGACACGGGTCGTAACAGCTTCCACTCTTCTCAGCGAACTTCGGCTTCGAGTCGCTCTTGTCACTTTACTTTCTCCTGTGGTTCAGACTGAGAACCACGTCAAGGATAGTCTCTTACTCATCAGATCCAAGAGGAGTCAGGAGTTGTTGGCTCGGGGTGAGCCCATCCGAATCCAGAGCACTCGCGCTAACGCTGAGACAACCGCGTACCAGGCGAGCAAAACTGGACCAATTCCAGGAACAGATGTACCCGGGGACTAAAATGAGACGGCGTCATACACAATATTGCTATTGAACCTAGGTACGAAGCGCGACTTAAGCCCACCATTAAGAAGAGGTGTGATTTGCGCTCATCTTGAGCTCTTATTTATTGATCGATGTCAAATATTCAAGGAGGTACAGTAGATCTCCATTTTCAAGTCGTCAAAAAGGGGGGATGTTTTGGGGGGACTGTGGTCGCAATCGAGGTTCCGCGCTGAGATCCTTTCCAAACGTCTTTTTCGCGTCAGTCCTGAGGCCCATCTGTATTCTCCACTTGGTCTTGTGACCAACTTGTATCTTGAGGACGCGCTGCTGCATCATGAACCTTCGCATTGCTTGAAGTTCCAGACTCTGCGTTGTCAGGCACGGACCTGCATTTTCCATGTCTACCTCCGAAACTGTTTCGGAAGGAGGTTCAATATCGTCTTCTAGCACAATTTCGTCCACCAGCATTGTGTCGTCCAACATGATCACGTATGCAGTGTCCTTAATGGGGCGACCATGGCCTGGAACGTAGACTCTGTATCCATGTATTTCATCACTAAACCCGACGAATCCACCGATATTACCACGTCCTTCAAAACGGTAGTTTTTGCGACGAATTGACTCAGGTGTTCGTACGACAGCGGTATGGCCAAAAATTGGGATCCCCGCTAGTGACGGCTTCGCGCCGAATATGCACTCATGTGGCGTGTCCGGTGTCCCACGTTTGGGAACGTGATTCCTGATCTACGCCGCGTATCGCAATGCGTCTTCCCAAAGGTAGTGATGAAGGTGGCTGTTGATGAGCATCGCGGCTGCCATTTCGGTCAGAGTTCGGATTGATCTTTCTGCGACGTCATTTTGACTGCTGCGTTAGCGAGTCGTGTGATGGTGAGGAAGGCCTTCATCAGTTACTAACTTCCGAAAACCTACTCCGAAGATTCTGTTCCGCCATCCGTTCGCACAGTTTTGATACTGGTGGCGGGTTCTTGGGCTTGCATTTCGGTGAACCTCAAGAACTTCGCAGCCTCCTCGCTAGCTTCATTCTTGTCACGCAAACCGTAAACGTGTATGTAGTCACGCCACACAATCACCATAAAGAATTCGTTCCAGTGATATGGTCGTATTACCGGCATGCTAAGATCAATATGGCATACTCCATCAGCATCTGAGTCACTGCTGCTTCGCACCGCTGGCGCCGTCGCAGTGATGACTTTCGCTAGCGCACATGATCGAAATATAGAGGGGGTTAGTAACTTGTGAGATCACCACCCCTCTTACTGCTTTGGTGACAGCCAATCGTCTGCACTCCGCCATGCTTAAGTGTCCGAGGCGCCGATGTCAGGCTGCAAGTGAAACATTCGTTCGAAGTGCAGCCACAAATGCAGATCCGATCTCTCTTGATATTTTGGGCGTCTCTTAGGTGATGACCTCATAAACTCCGTTTGCTTCGGTTGCGTGAAGAAGCTCGCTCTGCATCTTGCCACGCATGAAGCTTCACTCGTTTTGCGCGAAGCGTACGACGTGCCCGCTATGTACTAGCTGCGATACTGGGAGCAGCGTCACGGACAATGTGGGCACATGGCAGACATTCTCGATGGCTAAGTTGCGGGTAATTCGTTTGTTGCCACTTCACACGACCGCAAAAATTGTATGTCATGATGTTTCCGATACAAAGCACGGGAGCCGACTCTCGACAACAATTTGAGCGGGGCGCCGACGGTGTGATTTGGACAACGCTGCCGTCGGCTACCGTGCCACGAACCGGAGGATCGATGGATTTTAGGCACGTCATGTCCTTAACATGGCCAGTCAGGTGGAACGACGCTTCCGAGTCGATAAGGACTCGCTTCCATTTGACACCCACACTTCAGGTGCTTTTATCTTCCAGAGCAGCAGCTGCACTTCCTTGCAGATGCATCGAAGTCGAGACACTTCCAGTTTTGTCTGGACAATCACGCGCGTAGTGGCCAAACTGTTTGCAACTAAAACAACGAGTGCTTGGTCCAGCTTCGCGACCTTGTTTTTGCTCTTCCGCCGCACCATTATAGTGCGGTCGGGTTCATGAATGGGGTCGGGTTCCTGAATGGGGTTTCTTGCGCTTGTGCTGTACTATTGCCGCCATGGCTTTACCGGGTCTATAGACGGAAGGAACATCATTGGCTGTCACACGTTTGAAGCCGCTGTGCGGCTCTGAATGATGGGGCGGTTTCAGCTCAAAATGTTCATCGCTGTCAGCCATGTAAGCCAGATGATCAACCAATAGTGCAATTTGAGGCAGGGGGCAAAGACCGCCCAAGTCTTTCGATGAATTACTTCAGCTCATCTGTGTACTTATAATATGCGCGCTTGATAAACGTGTTGGCGAGGGTTTGCATCCACCAACAAGCCCCCGGGTAGTGATGCACTCATGTTTTGCAGTCGCTGTGCATTCTCCTGGTATGACTCTTGGCGGCGGTTGGGCTCCGCCATGATCCTGCTCATCCGCCCCTGCTCGGGCAGTTTTGACTTGTACTTATGCACCAGCATCGAGCCAACCTTCTCTAAGGCCAACCATTCGGAGCTCGGAATACCAGTCGGCCGCAACGCCACAAACGGATGAAACCAAAAAGCTCCGACACAGAATTTCAGCCCAGCGATGTCCACCAAGGATCTGCACATCAGACAATTGATCCGTGAACTTCCTCCACCATCACCAGACGCCCGAGTCAAACCCACTCGGGGGGACAAAGCCAGAGAACAACTCCACCGTGATGTCCCTCCTGCTGGGTTTGTCTCCCACGGGGAGCGATGCAACCTCCGAGTTCAATATGGGTACCTCGCTCGTGGCTACTTCGAGGTCCTGATGGTCCTGAAACTGAAAGACGGACGGGGTCACCTGGCCGGTAGTCTGGGCTGCGTGGACTTGGTTTGTTTGCGACAACCGACTACACCGTAGTCGCTACCGGGTTCAAATTACCTGTAAAAACTGCGCCAACAGATAAGGTCTGACCTTGGCGACCGTCTGCATTCCTATCGAGTGTCTCTGCACATTGACCGCTGACTAGTGGTACTGGGGATGGGGGTTCCTCTAGCAGTGGCGGCTACTTGGTCCGTTGACCTCGTGCCCGCGAGGGATTTGAACA
Source organism: Phytophthora pseudosyringae (assembly GCA_019155715.1). Taxonomy (NCBI): domain Eukaryota; phylum Oomycota; class Peronosporomycetes; order Peronosporales; family Peronosporaceae; genus Phytophthora; species Phytophthora pseudosyringae. The sequence goes on along the minus strand of JAGDFM010000143.1, from coordinate 26,133 downwards.
CTTGGTCCTGCAGCTTGCACACTTGCAGATGGTCGAGGGCTGGCGTTCCGTGGTGCGCCGGCGGCGTAGCTCGCGCTATTCTTTGCGTACGGGGTGATCTTTGAGTCTGGGAAGAAGCTGTCACTCGCTGCGGTGCAGCGGCAAAAGCTTGATGATTGTCTTGGCCCTGGGCGGGTGCAGCGATGCGAGGAGAGCGACGAGGTGACATGTCCAGTTGGGTAGTGCAAGACTCTTAATCTGTGGGATGACTTAAGTTTGCGTAGTAGAGGGTAAAATCCCGAGTGGACTTGATATTTTATGAGCTACGTCCTGAAGTTCGGTCGAGTAAAATGGCGGCGTGAGCAATCCAACTGAGCTCAAAGCTGTCGCTTGTCCTTGCATAAACCCAACAATCGCCTTCGACCCGAAAATATGAAGCACCGCCAGGACACCAATCAGAAGACTGACGAGCCGCGAGCGGGGATATGAAATAGCAAGCAGAACGAGCGAAGTCGAAATAACTTGGTAGGGGGAGTTGAATTTTTATTTTGAACTTCGCCTTTTTCCGTGGGGGTCACTTGGTCGACGTATAACTGCACACAAATGCGATCTCCTACACTCACTAGCGTCCTTCGGAGCAAATTCAACTCTGATTGAATAAACCCATGCAATGGAAGGTCTTCGTTAGCTAGGGCGGCAGCTCCGCTATCAAATAACTACATGTTGAAGTTGAAACGAAGTGAACGCCCTTAGGCAGTGCCTTAGCAGCACTTATATCTTGGGCAGCTGGCGATTATTGACTGGAAGCACGAAGTTCAACCTGGTTAACCCACGTCGTCGCCTGCGCGGGCACCAATTGGGCGGTCGCCATGAGATTATCAAATCCTTGGCAGGGTGCCTTAGATGGTTTGCAGCACGACCGATTCGTCGAACTGACCCTTCACGCGAACAGTCGCCCTTCGAAATCGTTTTCCATATTGGGATCCGAGCGTCGAACTGGGACCTGGGATCTTGAAAAAAACAATCTGAACCCACCACATGGTCACACGCTGGCGTGTCCTGCGCCATCTCCCGACCGGTTGAAACTGGGCGGAACCCTAAACCCTAAACCCATAGGGGTTGGGGCAACTGACGATCGACTCGTGGATTGAAGCCAATAAATTTGGTCCACTTCACCACAAATGGCCAACTCTTCCGCAGTACACGCACGCAGTTACCGCTTTCCTCTCCGAGATCAGTCGGTTGTCGTACTGGTCCGTAGTTCTCGGAGCCTGTGGCACTGCCAAGGGCGCCGCCGGAACCTCGACCTTGTCCGAGTTCTCGGCCGCCACTGCAACCGCGACCGCCACCGTAGTCTCTGCCGACACCATTGCATCGGCCACCTACATTGTAGTCCTACCGCCGTAGCTACCGCCGCTTCCTATATTCCGCCACTCCGCGCCTTGGTTCTGCATGTCATGTTGCCGCTGGTTATTCCCCGCGTCAGCGTTGCTCTCCGCCTTGACCTCCAGTACTCGTGGCAGCTTTGTCTTGTTGGAAGCTGTCTTGTTGGCTTTGCGCACTGGTTCTGCTACCATATAATCATCACTCGCAGAACTGACGGTAAAAGCTGGTCCTTCTTCGCCGTCTTGGCCAGTCCATTGTCTGGTTTCCATTCGATGTCGAAGTTCGGTGGGTCTTCTACGCCAAACCCAATCCCCGTTGCTTCCAGTCCAGCTGATCAGGTGAATCTGCTCTTGCCGTCTTCTTCTTGGAGATCTGTGCTTCGTCGTTGGCCCCGTACTCCCGGTATCGCTGCCTAGCCATCCGCCATTCAGTAACCGAGCATCCTTCGTCAAATTCACCACACCTGTCCTCAGCAAACTGCACGGCTTCATCCAACGTCTGCGGCTCGTAGGTGTGTACTTGCATCGCGGTTGTTTCGTTATTGATACCGTTGATGAACGATTCCACGTAAGATTCGCTCGGTACACGCTTCCCGAAGCCAATGTTGGTCTTGCTGGTTCCGAAGTCACTCAATCGTTCTCCTGATTGCTGTACGCAGGCTGCTATATGCTATTGGATGCGGAACAGGTTGTCCCTGCGGCCGTACTTCTTGTGCATTGTGCGAACCAGGTACCCCAATGTGGTGTTGTAATTCACAGAAATCGTCGTTAGTGCGGCTTCCACGCAACAACACAACAATTCGCCGAGTCAGGTCGGCGATGTTGGGCGATGCGTAGGGTGTGATCCCTTCGCGGTTCGGCCCTTCCGGGTTCAGTTGCGGCTTCGCTCCCGTCGAGTACCGCGCAACCAAGCTTAATCCCTCCGGAGACTCGCTGAGCTAGCGATCTCCGTTCCACAAACCCTGTGACCTCACACCAAAGGATGGACGTCGGCGCGTGAGCGCTTTTACAGGTCACCGAGCGCAGCGTGCGCCCGACTAGGAGAATTACGGTGCCCTCGGCTGAGGCCCACCGGCTCGTCGAGTTCGACGAGACTTGGTCTTCGCTGGTAGCTGTAGCGGTATGTGCCCTTCCCCGGGCCGACCTTGACCTCTTGGCGCTACCAGTCCGATTCCCCTGCAAGCTATGCCTCTCGGGGAACGACGGCAGGCATAATCCAGCCCGTGCAGGGACTTACCGGGAAAGTGTACACTTGTCTTGGACTTAGAAAATTCTGCTCTGTTAGTTATGTGTCTACGTCGATAGGCAGCAATAACACCACTTGTGAGCCAGGGAGAAGCGCACGCCGATCTTGCTGCCATGGACCGGTGGGAGGCTCTGACACCTGACCAACAGCGAGCGATGGTGCGACGGTTCGTAATGCAGCCGCCATTTGCAGCTGCCCATCGTGGTTCAAGCGCCGACGGCGGAATACTCACGGACACAGAAGATGAAGACACTCAACACGTAAGAAGTCGGTGGAGGCGTGGTTGACCACGACCCCACAAGAGGCTGAGCTGCAGGCAGGTCTCGGTGGCGACACCTGGACTGCAGAGGAACTGTACTACGGCGCGACAGCACACCTAAACTATCACGCTCACGGAGAACATGCGAAACGACGACAAAAACTTGGTGTGGTGTATGAAAACGCAACTTTTGAGGCGCCTATCCTAGGCTGCCTCATTGAGGTACTTGGGTACACTCAGCTCGACTCGATAAGTTCGACGCGGCTAAGTACGGTTCGACTTGGCGAAAGTTCGACCCAGCGAGGACTCGACCGAGCGAGGAACCGACTCAGCGAGCAAGGTTATTTGACCCAGCGAGGTTAAATCAGGGCTCGGCGAAGGGTCGCTTGGAGATCTGTAACGACCCCATTTCACTAGGTATTTCTATAGGATCTTTTAGGAAACCAAAGGGAGGAGTCCGAAGGGACTCCTCGAAGACACCGCTGGCTAGCCTAACTTATCACGAAATATACAGACGGTTTACAGCTGCTTTCCTTGTGCAGTACAGATGCCAAAGACCTGGTCCAGAGATCTACCCAGCCGTGGAGTGGGTCGCCGGGACCGGGGGCTCTCTAGTACCCTCTCTTTGGTCGATCAGTACTTCGGCGGGCTGCCGATACCGCGGACTCGTGTGGGGCTACTGATATCCAGATCCTTACACATTCCGGGGGACCTCGACAACACCTAAGCCTAGTTACTCCTCTCGCTGCACACGGCGTTCTTGTGTTACGTCTTAACCAACGGTGAGCTTTGCGTACTTCTCCACAAAACTGGTTCTGCTTTATATCTACATTGTATATCCGTCGGCCTGAGGCAGCTGGCGACTGCTCGGGTGAGCTCACAGCCGTATATCGTGCCGACCGCGTCGTCCAACAGCGTCCTTAGCCTTTAACGACCACTACAGCCGCGTCGCCCCTCCTTGACAGCGCGCTATCCTGTAGCGCTACTCACCAGTGTCAACGTCAAAATCGCCGTCGATGATCTGTCGGACACCTTCTTGTCCGCTTGCCCCGCTTGCTGGCTGTGTTCGGGGTTGGGCTCAGGATGAAGCCCAAGCATATTTATAGCATATTAATACTTGAGCGATCGAAACAAGTACGAGTTCAAGCCCGAGCGATCGCTATGCGTGGTAGCAACACACTTTCATTTTCGTTTAGGCTCAACGGTTGCTACTGGGCATATCTTTCCATCTGAAAGCGTCATGCTGGGTCTCATTCTGGGTCGTGACTATTGTTGCACTCCGTCTCAGGGTTTCAGAACTCCCGCCGTGTCAATGTGGCTGGCGTGCTACAAGGGCTTTGTATGGCAAAACTTGGTTCTAAAACTGGCGACGGTCTTCACGTGTCCGCTCCATCGCCGCTTAAGGCCAGACAGACTGATCATGCAGCAGCTAACAGCTCGATTATTGCGTCGGTGTCGCTCATCTTCACCGATGTGCGTGCTCGTGTCTTCGGCGAGAAACGGGAAGCCTGGTGTAACTGGACAACCAGGAGGTCGAAATGCTGTGTGACCTTCACACGGGTATTGAGAAAAATCCGAGCACCAAGAGCACCACCATGTCGGGGGATGGCGTCGGCATTGTAGTCGGAAGTTGAAGTCTTGACAATCACTCTTGAGTGCAGTCGATTGGTCAATATTCGCAACTCAAATTGGACCGCGAAAATCATTTTCTAACAGACCCGCAAAGAAGCCACGATGATCCTCAACCTGAGCGCGCTGCAGCTGCTGTTCCTGCCGCCCATGCTGCTGCTGGTGTCGGGCCTGGCGCTCTTCAACTTCCAGAATGTCTTCCGCTTCCTCACAATGAGTGCGTCGGCCGCATATCCTAGCTTGTCATATGGTTGTGACGCCCTAACGGCTCCGTTGATCCGCAGACGTCAAGAGCTACATGACGATCCCAGCCGTGCAGACGCTCAAGCCCTGTAAGCAGACAGCGCAGCTGATTCTGATACCGACCGCCTAGTTGCCAGCTTGCTAACGATTTGATTATCTCGTTGTTGCAGACGCGGACAAGCTGCGTTACGCTCTGGAGCAAGTGCTCGGTATGTCTGAGATCGCTAGTCTATTGATACACGACGTGTGGAGTGCTGACTGTGGTTGCTACGTGCAGGCAAGGCGTCTTCGTTCAAGTTCAATGTGTCGCACGTGCTGATGATGGCGGTGGTGATCATGCTGATTGCCATCTACGAGGCCATCCAGAAGGGCAACGAGCTAAAGGAGCAGGAACTCAAGCTGCGCACGAAGAGCAAGCGCGCGTAGACCACCATTAAGTTGTTGCAGGCTTGAGAGGCGTGCAGGCACTCCTGATGAGGATGGTACATTTGCATTAGAGTCGGCAGGAGAGTGCTGATTCTCAACGCGTTCGTGTCCTGTAATGCCATGCACAAAAGTTTTGAAACTCATACTCCCATTACTTAGTCGTGAGCACAAGTGAGCTACCTAGAAAAAAATATGAAGTTCACATGCAGCTAAGACGCGGCACTGCCATTGCTGGTGCCGCTGCACAATACGTGCGTCGGTTGGTCCATCATTTCTTGTGCAGATGATAATACGCGCGATCGCACTGGCGCTACGCTTCTTCCCTGAAGACGCGCATTCGGTGCCGACGTGCCGATACGGAAGTGGAATGGCAACGCCGAAGATCAGCGCTTAAGCGTACAAGCCGTCAATCACCGACTCGTACTTCTCGTACACGATCTTGCGCTTCAGTTTCAGCGTGGGCGTGAGCTCGTTGCCGTTGATGGAGAAGTCGTGGTCCAGCACAGTGTACTTGCCCACGTTTTGCGCACGCGACGTAGCGCGAACGTTGGCGCGCTTCAGGCCAGCGTCCAGGTACGCCTTTACCTTCTCGTCAGCGCGAGCCTCCGAGACGGTCGTAGCCGAGCTGTCGATCTCCTTCATAATGTGAAGCGCCTTTTCGTCCAGCGTGTCCGTAGGGTGGCCCTCCTTGTCCACCGTCACGCGTAGCGTGAACAGACACGACAGGAACTTGCGGCGGTCGCCGATCACCATGACGTTCGACAGCAGCGGAAGCTCTTCCTTGATCGTGTCCTCAATGATGACAGGCGCGACGTTCTCGCCGCCGGCAGTGATAATAAGCTCCTTGATACGGCCCGTAATCGTCATGAAACCGTCCTCATCGATCTTACCGCAGTCACCCGAGTGCAGCCAGCCGTCCTCGTCAATCGTATCCTTGGTCTGCTGCTCGCCCTTGAGGTAGCCCATCATAATGTTACGGCCGCCGAAGATCAACTCGTCCGTGCCGGGAATCACCTTGGTCTCCGAACCGTCAATCGTACGGCCGCACGTGCTGATCTTCCAGTTGCCCTGCATACTACATGTCTGCGGGCCGCAAGCCTCACTCTGACCGAAGAACTCGAACACGGGCAGATCCAGCGAGCCAAAGTACTCCACGACCTCCCTGCTGATGGGCGCAGCACCGCTAAAGCTGGCAATGCACTGGTCCAAGCCAAGCGCCTCCTTCACACGCATAAGCACAACGGCGCTGGCGACGCCGAAGCCGCACGGAGCGCCTCCAGAGTTGCCGTACTGCGCAAGCGCGGTCTTCTGGGCGGCCTTGTCCTTCGCCCAGGTTGCAATGCGCTTCTTGATGCCCGTAGTCTGGGCCGCGATCGACCACATCTTCTCGGCAATCTTCTCCCACACGCGGGGCACACCGAAGAAGAACGTGGGGCGCACTTCCTTGAGCGTCACACCCAGAGATCCCTTCAGGGCGTCGGGCTGCGCGAAGTAGATCTGCAAACCGCCGCAAATGGGCAGCCAAATGTCGATCAGCTGAGCGGCAACGTGGGACATTGGCAGGTAGCTGACGAGACGGTCGCCGTTGTGCATCTGGTGATTGAAGTTGCGCTTGATCATCCCGATCACGCTCATGATAGTCCAAACCACGTTGTCGTGCGAGATCATGACGGCCTTCGGGTCACCCGTCGTGCCGGACGTGTAGATGAGCGTGCAGCAGTTGCCGGGCTTCTGCGAGTCCATGATCTCCTGGAGGGTCTCGTCCTTGACGTCCTTGCCGATCTCCATGAAGTCCTCGAAGGTGTAGACGGGCACCGTGCTCTGAATACCCTCGGGGATGACGTCGTTCCACAGCACGAGCGCCTTGAGCTTGGGGAGGTTCTTCTGAATGGCCAGGAACTTCTCCAGCTGCTTCATGCCGTCGCAGACGACAACCCCCGAGTCCGAGTGCTTGGCGATGAACTCGCAGGCCTTGGGACTGTTCGTCGTGTAGATGCCAGCAGCCACGCCGCCGGCAAAGATGGCGCCGACGTCGGCGATGGCCCACTCGGGCGAGTTGAAGCCGATGATGCTCACGCCCTCGTAGCGCTCGAGACCGGCGTGCAGCAGCGACTTGGCGAACTGGCAGCACTTGTCGTAGTAGGTCTGGAACGAGTACGACGTCCTGCACAGCGTCGACAAGATACGCCCCAGCGAGTGTTAAACAGCTGCGCGTCGCTCCCCCTTTCGCCCCTCAAGCGCTCGATTAGTGTGGTACGTACCACTCGCCGTCCTTCTTGAAGTGCAGCGCGTTGGCCGAGCCGTACTTGGCCAGCGTGTTCTGGAAGGCCTGCGGAGCCGTGACGGCGGGGCGCGCGCCGGCGCCGGACTCCGTGATGCGGACCTTCACCTCCTCCTCGATCTTCCACGTCTGCGAGCGCGACACACATCACATCCGAGCGTTAGCCGCCGCGCATGTCTCGGGGGCATCTAGAGACGGGGGCGTACCGTGTAGTTGGTGGCCATGGTGGTCGCTGCTGTTATAGTCGCTCGCTCGGGGCCGGGGGTTCTGCGCTCGCTGTCGCAAATTCCGCACTGGGGAGTCGACGAGAGCTGAGCCGACGTCTGGGCGGGCCGTACTTGCAGTTTGTATGGTGCAAGCTACTTCCAGGAAACAGCATTTCGGCCAATCAGTGCCACTCGACAACGTGCGTGGCCGGGGCGTCTCCGATCCGCCTTGATCCCGTCTGCGGGTGTGTTCATGATCGGAAACGCGGCGACATGTGAGCGAGCCGCCCTTGATGGCGCAGAGAAGGAAGTGAGGAAGCCATGATTACAGCGGCGCCGCTCGAGTCGCAGCCGAGTTTCCAGTCGCTCAATTATAGGCGGCGCGGAGTCGCTGGGATTTGCACCGTCGAGGAGGGCAAATATGACAACAGGTCTCAGCAGACGGAGGCCAACCCGCCGTTGCACTGGGAAGCCGCCGACAAGAGTCAGCGAGAGTGGGCCGGGACCGACTTGTGTTGAAAACCCCGTAGAGCGAGACCGTCGTGGTCCGGCGGCGCGCCATCTTGAACGGCGGGTGGCGCCTGCGGAAATAAGCTTATTCAAGGCCCCACTGGCCCCGCCTTGCAGGCAACCGGGTCGTGCCCATGCCCGATGCAATGTTAAACAAGCTGCGGCTCGGCGCTGATCAACCTGACAGCAGCACGGCGGCGGAAGCTGGGTTGCCCCAAGGGCGACAACATGGACGATTGTTTACGCCGTCTGCCTCCGGGCACATCCTGACATTTAGCCTGCGTTATCGAAAACGGTCTGCAATCCAATTGCTGCTGGTCGTGACCTATTATATAGCGTACAACTCCTCAGCAGCATGTACCTTTTAATCACTGCCCGTGATTGCGCGGCGTGACGCTCACATCCAAGTTGAAGTCTCCATTGCGGCGCTGGACGTGTAATCGCGCGCCGACCTCGCCTTCCTGCGCTAGTTGCTCGGGTGGTGCAATGGCGGCATCAACGCGCGCTGGACTCATCCAGTCCCACGTGACCGCGAGGAGGGCAACTCGTGTCAGCCTCGCTTGCGGGAGTCAGCATGGCGGATGTTTGGTGCGCTTCAACATTAACACGACATGTCAGTGGCGCGTAACTTTTCAGCGAGACATGTAGCTTTCGGGCGGGCGACACAGCTATCGTACAGCGCGCTGCGGAGTTTGCCGTAAAACTATCGACGGTGGATAATGATGTTCTCTCCAGCAGGGGGGGTGTAAACGCACGCAGGGTCTTCTCGTTCCCTATTTTTTTTAAATATACACATGTATGATGGAACGGTGGTTTGCCACGGAGATTTTGTGGATCAGTGCGATGAATTCTTCATTCGACGAGACGACAAAGTGAACAAAAGGACGTGGAAGACAACCTGTACTCAGCGTGTACTGGCAAAATCGCTACACCATTCGTGCATCTCGAATTCCGGTTTTCTGTGTCCAGTTCTCAGAGAAAATTGTTGTTGATGCCTGCATGGTGAGCTGTCCGTTTGCAGGGGGGGGGGGGGGGGTTGGGGTAAGAT
>JAGDFM010000143.1:0-16911 GCA_019155715.1 Phytophthora pseudosyringae | reverse complement strand
CCCCCCCCCCCCCCCCCCCCCCCCCCCCCCCGCCCCCCCCCCCCCCCCCCCCCCCCCCCCCCCCCCCCGCCCCCCGCCCCCCGTGGTCTCATCAAGCGAATCGGTGGACGAAGAGCTGCGATTAATGGGTTTGCGAGCCGAGTGCCTGCTCGGGTCATCGGCGTGTGGTCGCGAGCCTCCAGCGTATTGCGGAGCCGACCCATTTCTGCTTCCGTCTTCACGCTGCCGAAGACCGTGTCGCCTTTGTTAAGCTGCTCTTCCTGGAAGTGGGTCCGCGGTTGTACTCGGCCTCTTGATCTCGCAGCGTCCAGTGCCGAAGACTTCTGCGAGAGCCCAGTGGCAAGTGCATCTACTCGATCAAGGACAAGTGAAGCGTGTTTGCCGTCGCAGTAGCGAACTCATACTGATCGAAGGACGAGGGGCTTGCTTCTTCTCGAAGTGAAAGTGTAGGGAGCCCCCCGCATGTCGAGATTGCAGCTGCGGTGGTCTGTGGGCAACGGCTGAAGTGCGCTAAGTACGATCTGATGAAATGGATTGTCCCACCAGTCGACAAACATAAACACGGGTGTCAAGAGCTCAACATGGAGAAAGCGTCCGCGCGGTCGAGCAGCCTGCTGGCGGCGCTGTGGCCGTGTCTGTTCTACTTCCTGTGCTCGCTGGCCATGAACCTGCTCACGAAGACGCTGATGACGACGTTCCAGTGGCGCTCCGTCTACACGCTGGGCGCCATCCAGAGCCTCTTCACGCTCGCGAGTCTCACGCTGCTGTCGACGGCGCAGTTTGTGCTCGCAGTCGTCACGGGCGCCAAGCAGCAGCCGAGCGTCGATGATCCACTGGGGAGCAAACACCGAAGCGTGGCCTACGCGTTGCGTGTGCTGCTGCCTCTGATGGCGCTGCATCTGAGCAACATGCTGCTGGGCTTCGCGAGTCTGCGGGTCGTCAATCTGCCCATGTGCGCAACTTGGCTTTCCTCTGCTCTGTTACAGCTGCTATATAAGATACTAATGCTGCGCTCCCGGATGCTGCTTGGGTGCTACTGCAGGTACTTGGTTCTGCGTCGATTGACGACCGTCACGGTCATGCTGATCGAGTGGCTTGTGCTGCACAAGGTGCGTTGCCATGGACGTCATTTCTGATCCTGGGGATGCCGTAACTGATGCTGCTGCGTGGCGCTGTCTTGTCTCATTAGGCCATCTCCGGGTCAATCAAGGTGGCGATTCTCGGTGCGAATTTTGAGGCTGAAGGAGTTGTTTTCGTCAAAACCCTCATTTGTCCGTGGCTATTCCGCGTTGCTTACTGCTGCAACGTTGATTTCCTGTTGTAGTGAGCTCGGTCGGCAGCCTGATTGCAGGTAGTACGGACGTCATGTCTGACGTGCGTGGGGGCTACACGCTAGTGTTGCTGCAGAACCTCTGCACTGCAATGTCCCTCGCATTCTCCAAAGAGAGCGCGTTGACTCCGCGCCAGCTCGTGGTTCTCAACAGTACAGCTGGCGCAGTGTGCTGCTCCGTGCTTGGATTCATCTTTGAACGCGACGAGGTGATGGCATTTCCCCGCTTGAGCGACCCGAGCTTCATTGCGGGAATGGTGATTATGTGCAGCATGTGTGTGCTCTACCAGTTCTCTGTGCAGCTCTGTACCCTCCACACTTCGGCACTCACAACTTCGGTGACAGGCAACATCAAGGATCTCTTCGCCACTATCGGTGGGTACCTCCTTTTCCCCGACGCACCGACTCATTTTGCAAACTTTGTAGGGGTCGCGCTATCCTTCATCGGCGCGTACTCGTTCTCGTACATTCGCTTCCGCACGCTAGTGGGGCCTTCACCGCCACACCAGAAGCAACTATGATCACAGCGAGCCACAGATGCATGAACTTTTGGCTAATCTCATTTTAGCGGGTTAGAGACTGGTTGTATCAATAAATCATCGTTCACTCCACGGAGCTCTGTGAGCTGACCTCAAAGTGGCTGTCGCTATCGTCATAACTGTGCTCTAGTGGCGAAACACCTGCACAAGAAGAAGAAATAGAAGAAGAAAAACAAAATTAGTGCAAACACTACCACGCAGCGCACTCATCGTAAAGCACTTACACCCGTCACGTGGAGAGGACGTCTGCGATACGTGGTCGACATCTTCATTGGCATCCGCCATCGACACGCTGTCGAAGTCAAAATCCAAACTGCTCGAGCTATCCTGAAGCTGCTCCGGCGGCAAAGACTGAACCTTTCGAGCAACCGCTTTTGTCCGCCTTCCAATAGGTGGTAGCTGGTGGCTCACTGGAAGCACCTGCTGCTGCTGCTGAAGCTGTTGTTGCGTTCGCTGCATTTGCAATTGGGCCTCACCTTCGATGCGCTGACTTTCTAGAAACGCCTTGAACTGCCGTGAGGCACTTGGAGGTGGGGTTCTGCTGGTGCCCATTTGAGCAGCCAAACTTTTAGGCGCGTCAGCGGGCTGGTCTCCAGCCATCCACGACTTGCGCCGCTCCTCAAAACTCCACTGGGGCCGCTTTCCTTTCTCCACCGCAGCTGCAAAACCCGGCATGTTCTCCATGACATCTGAAAACGTAACCTCGGGACTGGGCGGTGGAACGTGCGATTCCCAATCTGTGTAGTTTGTCAAAGGTTGGCTTGCACGCCAGACCGCAGCCTGGCGAATAGCCTGAGAAAGCGAGCGCATCAACGTGGCGTTGTCGCTCGTGCCAGCGGCGTGCTCTTCAATCTCGTCCAAGAACATTCGCTTTTGGGCAGCAACACGCGTTGGCGTGGCTTGTCCCTGGGGGATCATGGGCGTCGCCTGGCCTGCCGTAGACGAGTGGTCTCGTGCGTTCGTACCACTGAAGAGGCTGCCCACGATCGTGGTCTGCTCGTCCTCATCGTCTTCGTCGGCATTCCCTTCATCATCAGCTTCGCGCCCTGCATCTTCCTCTTCCTCCTCTTCACTGCTCGATGAGTCCTCGCCTTGATTGGGGTCAGGAACTCCTGATGTATCCGTAGTTTGCTCGGCAAGTAGCCGACGTAACAGCAGCCGTTTGGACACCTTTTGCTTGAGAAGCGGGCGCATGGCCTTGCGCACACCTTTGCTTGACCAAGCCTTCTTGATAGAGTTCTCGTGTTCGCGCGAGAGCATGACAAACTTACCAATCTTGTCGTCCACGATCTTTTCTCCACGATCCAGCTTCCGCAGTACACGCACCAACGTACTCTGAATCGTAGCGATACTGCGGTCAACGTTGGTGTTGTCGATCTTGGGGATAAGATATCTGTCTGCATGCTTGCAAAGATGACGCTGGATGATGCGGATGTTGTCGAAGTGCTTGATGTACTTGTTCTCCTGCGGGTCGATGGTCATGTGCCGCGCGCGCACGGCGAACCGCTCGCGGTGCTTGTTCTCGTTGCTGATGTAAATCACGAAAGGTACACAAGTCGGGTGCTTTTTCACAAGCGTCAGCAAGTCATCCGTGTTTAGATGCACTCCCTCCACGACCAGCGACTGCCTGCGCTCTTCAAACATCGTAAGGACACGGTCGAGCTTCTCCAGCACGAGATCCGACTGCATCTTGTACCCCTTCAGCACCATCTTCTTATGCAGCCTGGCAGCCGACATATCCTCTCGGTCTCCCTGAATGGCCGCGACCATCTCCGGGGACAAGGCGTCTCCAGCTTGGTACGTGGACACGAACGCGCACGGGTTCTCCCCCTTCGACGTGAACGATCTCAGCACATGACGCACCGAGTCCGTAGGTAGCACTGTCGTAAGTCTCAATCTGGCCGCCAACAACGACGCCAACGTGGACTTTCCGGTGCCAGAAGTTCCCCCTAGCAGCACGGCGAAGCTCTGGTTCCTCTGCGTGATCTCCTTGGCCACTTCAAAATCCAGCAGATGGTGCGGCTTGACGTAGTCCAGTCTCGCCAGCGACGAGTAGATGCACTGGTGCAACAGGTGCCACGGTAGAGCAACGGGGAGCTCCTGCTCCTGTGCCTTCCTCTCCGGATCCTCTTCGTCCCGTTCCCCGTCGCTGTTGTTGCTGAACAGACTTCCGCTGCTGCCGTTGCTCTCCCTGGACAGGTGCTTGTGGAACACGGCGAAGACCCCCCGCGTGACGGTGACGGCGTCCTTGGGTCTGCAGCCCATGAGCATGAGCGTCTCCTGCAGGCGGTAGCGCGTGAAGCGCTCGCGCTGGCCCTGGCGCTTGACGTGCAGCAGCTCCATGGGGTCGGAGCCGTCGGCCTCCGTCTCCACGGCGTCCATGGCGACCAACGGCGCGGATTTCTCGGGTGGCGACAGCGGCGAGTGCACGGGCACGTACTGGGGCGCTACGGGTCTCACCGCGGGGGCGGGGGCGTGGCCGATCACTTTGGCGGGTCGTTTCCCGGATGGAAAATGCTTTGCCGAGCTCAGCTGAGCTGGTTAAATGCAGACGCACGTACCGGTATGTGAAGTGAAGCGGTCGTCTCGGCTAAGTGCGATTGATGCGAGCAATTAGGTGGGCGATTTCCGGCACAGTGTGAGGCTAACTAAGTTGATGATGGGGTGCAAATGTTTGGCTGATGGGTTTGGCTGATACCTACACGGGAGGTCAGAGCTCGACTGCATGGGGACGCACCGCGCAGAGAAGGGGGACACTTGACTGGCATTCCGACCATGATGAGATGTCCTTGGGCTTTGCGCGTGGATGCGTGAGTGAACCAGCGGGGCAATTGGGACTCGGCACGCAGCACTTGGGAGGTTGATCCGTGTGTGTGCCACACCAACCTACAGTACGCTGTCCGCCCAGTTCTGTCCCCTTTACCGCCCCATCAACGCGCCGCAATCCTGGTCGCCATCGGCCAACCGCACAGCGAGCCGAGCCAGCGCCAAACCAGCTCCCACGGGTAACGTCATTTCGCGCGCGCACGCTCTCTGCTTCGCGGCGACGGAGGCAGATGCGCGCGGCACCCCCCACTTCGCGCGAGGACAGAGATCCGCCCGTCCGAGAATCATGTCCCGTTTCTAGCGGCCGATACCGGTTTTGCTCTAGTTCTACCGCTGGAACGTCCCGCAGCGACAGCGCCATAGTAAAGCTCAGTATCTCGCCCGACCTTCGTGGCGTCGTGCGCACGCAGAGGAACCCCCCGCCGCCTCCAGGCTCCCGAGCTCCAGGCTCCGACAGCCCGCAGTAACAGAGTATCAAGTCTCGGCGGCCATGGCGAGCAAGCGCCTGGACGCCGTCAAGCTGGCCAAGAGCTCGCGCTGGGACGAGCTGCGCCACCTCGTGGACGCCGAGCCGGCCACGGCGCAGCAGGTGGACTCGTACGGCATGCTGCCGCTGCACTGGGCGTGCACGGAGCCGCAGTCCATCGGCGAGGGCGTGCTGCTGGCGCTGCTCAAGGCCTTCCCCACGGGCGCGCGCGCGCCGAACACGGCCGAGATGCTGCCGCTGCAGATCGCCATCAAGGCCCAGGCGCGCATCGAGTGGCTGCAGGCGCTGCTGGCCTCGTACCCGGACGCCGTGCTCAAGAAGGCGCCCACTGGCGAGAACGCCGTGCAGCTCGCGCGCAAGGCCGCGCTGCCCAGCCGCAGCGTCAAGCTGCTCGAGGAGATGTACCACCACGTGTGCGCCAAGGAGGGGCTGCCCGACCAGCTGGCCATGGAGGAGCAGGAGGCCAAGCAGCAGCAGGAAAGTCTGCAGGAGCAGGGGGAGGGGGGCAGAGAAGGAGGAGGAGAAGATGAGGGACAGCTCCGACCCTCCGAGAGGTTCCAGGCCATCGCGGGAGACCTGCCCGTGCCCCAGCAGGTCAGCGGCGTGCAGTACGGACAGCGGCAGCGCAGACTCAGCAGCACGGCCTCACTCAAGCTGCGATCCTTCTCGGACAACGACTTCTACGCACAGCAAATGAATGTGACGCTGGGCGCGCCGAATGCAGCGACCGCGCCCAGCCCCTGGTCCCCGCGCAGGACGACCGAGAGCTCGAGGCCGCAGTCCATTGCATCGCAGAGACCGTCGACGACTGCGAGGGCGACGGTCTCCCTGCCCCCGCGCTGGATGAACGCCCCGAGCTGCAGCATTTGCGCGCAGAAGTTTGGTACGTTCAAGAAGCGACACCACTGCCGCAATTGCGGACAGTCCATCTGCCGCGACCACTCGGCACGCGAGCGCATGAAGCTGCCGCACTACGGACTCAGCGACCGCCACCGTGTTTGCGTGGTGTGCCACGACATGCTGCGCAATGCTAGCCGCCAGGCGCGGCAGCAGCAGATTACGATGCAGGCTGCACAGCGTGCGGGTCAGCAGACACGTATGAGCCAGGCGATGGGTGGCGATGCACGTCGCTCGGATGAAGCGCAGCGCTCTCCACCGAGCCTGCTGGAACGTCACGTGTCGGCACCTGCGCGCGCATCGAACTCCGCCGCTGGACCGTACAAGGTTGGCAATGACGTCGCAATTAACCAACAGGTTGCGCATTTGCAGAAGCAGGTTTCGCAGCTAATGGAGCAGAAGCAGCAGGCGGAGATGCAGCTGCGTGCACAGGCTGAAATGCTGAGTGACCCGGATCGCCTCACGAACGGCTCTCGCGGTAGCAACACGAGTGGCGGCAGTGGTGCTGGAAGCATGCCAATGTCTCGCGACCGCCAAAATTCGCTCCCGATGCAGATGCGCACAGGCTCTACAGCATCTGCACCACCCAGCGTAATCCCAGTGGTCAGCCCTGGAATTGCAATGTATCGCTCCACCGGTCAGCTGCTGAACAGAACGCAGAGCGCAGGCAGTTTCCGACCGACACGCGAGATAGATATCGATAGCCCCAACTTTGGCGACGATGCCCAGCCGGAACAGCCTCAGCAGCAGCCATCCCGATCCAACTCAACTGCAGGAAACCCCGCGCTGCAGAGAACAACACGGCTGCAGGACGCACTAAACACAATCGCCGCTGTAGAGTCCACGTACGACGACATTGAAGGATCGGACTCGGACTCTGACATCGAGGGACGGCAGACTGATATTGGCGACCTCCACGATGCTGAGGCAGACGCCGAGGCTGATGTTGACAACGTTGCAAGGGAGTACCTTGTTGATGAGGAAGACGATGACGACGACGATGAGGAGGAAGCGGTGGTGGAAGCGGCAAAGGCCGCAAGTGCTGTGGCGCAGGACGAAGTCGAGGTCGAAGCGGAAGCGGAAGCTGAGAGCGAGGACGATGTTGGCAGCGACACATTGCCGGAAGTTGACGTACTGGTGAGCCTAGGACACGTCATGATGGAGAAGGGCAGTGTGAGCGCAGCCGTGCAGGCTTTCACGCGCGCCGTAGAGATCCGACCGGACGACCCCGCCCTCCATTCGCTGCTTGGCCGGGCCTACTACGCTGACGAGAACTTGGAGGATGCTGTGGCTTCCATCACAAAGTCACTGGAGCTGGAGCCATCGGCCACGAACTCCACACTGCTGGGCAAGATCCTCTTCGAGAAGGGCGACCACGAGAAGGCTATCGCGGCCTACCAGCAATCCCTGGACATGCAGAAGTAAGATGAGTAGGTAGGTAGATGTGTGAGCAGGACCGTAGCAGAGATTTCAGACCGATAGGCGATAACCGTAGAGCAGTTGTAAGTTCTTTCTAATCATCGCGGGGCAGTGTGTGACGAGTAGAGAATGCTATCCATGTCCTTCCGAGCAGCAACAGATTACGATAAAACTACGGGACTTGGCTACTTCTCGATTGCCCGCTGCACTTTATCTATATACTACGGAGTCCATAGAGGTGGGAGACCTTGCTTCATCTCGTTTTCTGGCACCCCAAGGCCCTGCATGTTGATTCGAGCTGCAAGCGTCTCCGCCATGAACTGGGCCTCCACAGCTCTCGCCTGGTACAGTGCAACTTTTGCCCTGAGCTGCAGAAGCTCGAGCTGTATCTGGGTCTGGGAGGTTTCTTCAACGTGAGTTTCCACAGTGCTCGCGTCTGGCTCCGAAGGTACTGCTGGGTCCGTGTTCGAAGCGGCTTCACGGTTCAGCGGCAACTCGCTGGGTAAGACCGACAAGCGGCTCGAAATGTTTCGCAGTTCTTGCCACTGTTGCTTGACTTGTAACGGAGCTCGAGGACACTCGAGGAGATGCGGGGTCATACTGTGTTTGGGCTCACCACACATCCTTTACTACAGTAGTTGCATACTGCAGCGTGTCGGCCAATTCGCGGTATCTCCGTAAAGTGCAGCCATATCGGACCCTTTCGCCGACATCGACGTGCAGCAGGAACTCGCGTCGGCATCGTTTGCCAAAGAAAGCGGTTTGGCACGAAGCGATCCCGCCGTTAGTTTTTCTCCGGGCTTGGGACGGGCTTGTCTGGGGTCCTTCAAAGAGACGGCAAGTTCCCGTCGTCTGGGACCCCGAGTGCCTGCAGCTTGATCCGAGCAGCCAACGTCTCGGCCACGAGCTCGGCCTCCATCGCCTGTGCCCGGTACTTGGCGACCTTGGCCTTGGGTCTCAGGAGTTGGAGGCGCTGCAGCTGGGTCTGCGGGTGCGGGTGCGAGCCTTGAGGCGATGGCGTTCGGATTGCACGCTCCAAGGCTTGAGGCGCCATCTCGGCCTCCACGTCGGAGACTTCTTCTTCTGCCATTGGGGGACTGGGCGTCGAGGCAGCTGAACGTCTCGAGTGACTCGGAAGTGCCTGGAACTCCTGCTTCGCGAGTGACGGAGCCTGGAAGCATTTCCTTAGACCATGCAGGTCTTGGGCTGCCCTCTCACCCGTTCGTGGCAGTACTTGCACGTGGCGATGGGGTGCCCCTTGGCACTCGCTCGCGGCTCGATCTCCTCGAAGTGCTCCCACACAGCGCTTCGCAGCGCCCCACCGCGGCGTTGGGCTCCTTGGCCCGACATGGACGGAGAACTCACTTATCAGCAGCACCGTCACTAAATTCAAGCTCAGTACTAAACTGCAACGACAGTATTTACCTCGTCACTAAAGGACAGTTCCCGAAAAAGGATCCGTCCGCTATGGCGTCTCGAGGTCTCCGATGCTTCCGCTCGTTGTGGGGCTCGCCGAGCGCCTTGAAACTTGCCGCGGACAGCGCTGCGGACTCGACGTCCGGCTCGTACGCGTCCCAATTGCTGGCGCATGTTCGGCGCCAAGGCTTCGACGGGGTCGAGGCGAGTCTCGGAGACTTGGCAGCTCTCGGCGGGCCGGACATCGTGCTGCCGCTGCTGGCAGAGAAGGAGCTGGAGCTGATTGTGGGCGTTTACTCGGGCTGGGCGGACTACGAGCCGCAGAAGGTGCACGAGCAGTTCGAGGGGGTGGAGACCCACGTCCAGCGCTTTCGAGAGCAACTGGAGACGGTCTCGAGATTGAGGCAGCGTCCGGTGCACATCAACGCTCACTCCGGGAGCGACCACTGGCGTCCGAGTGAGCAGAGGGAGTTCCTGCGTCGTGCACACGACATCGAGCGGGAACTTGGCTGCGACGACATTCTGGCCCACGAGACCCACCGAGGGCGCATGCTGTACTCTCCGTGGCCAACTTTGGCGCTCTTGGAGGAGTTCCCGAGCTTGCAACTCACGCTGGACTTCAGTCACTGGTGTGTGGTGACAGAGCGACTGCTGGACACGCCGCAGGACGAGGAATGGCTGCGGGAGAAGGTTGTGCCGCGAGTTCGTCACGTTCACGGGCGAGTGGGCACCGAGCAAGCGGCCCAGCTGCCCTATCCTCTTGATGACGAGCTTTCACGTGGGGAGATCGAGCGCTTCCAAAGGCTTTGGGATGCGATCTGGATCCACCAGAAGAAGGCGGAGGCGGGTGATCATCGCCCCATGTTCACGCCTGAGTACGGACCCATCCCGTACGCCCCACGCCACCACGAGGACCAGCAGTTCGAGGCGTACAACGTCGACGAGCTCTGTGTACAGCAAGCCATGGCTCAGCGCGAGAAATTCGACCGCGCTGTGCAGGGCTAGAAGACCCCAGTCTCTTTTCCATGACTGCAGAGGGTTCAGGAGGTCTAGCTCACATACTAAGACTAAAACTCTTGCTGTTGCTTTCCCATACGTTCCCCCTGCTCAGGTGACCCACAACGAGGCCTCGACATCACGTGGGGTCTGCCTTCATCCGTCTCTGTGGCTTGGGAGACATACGCACACGTATCAGCCGAGTTGACCCTGTTCACTTCAACGTGGTCCAGACTTCTGATTGGCTCCAGACGTTGAAGTCTCAATTTTAGGCATCATCCCAAAAGTGACGATCACCTCGGGCACTAACATTAGCTGAAGACGCTCTGCGCTGTCTTTCTTCATCCAGAGCTGGAGGTGCTCGATTCCTTGCCAGTATAAATAGCGGAACCTGCTTCCTTCCCAGGACAAACCTGACACCTCCTTTAACGTCGATCGATTGCAAGTGCAAGGCCCTACCGGCCAACACGCTCAAAGCTGCGGCACACCGAGGCAAAACTTACACAGGATTGAAAAAGGGGGGGGGACCGATGGGTGGTGCAGTTTCGATTGGCAAAGGGGACCCGAAGGCCAGCAGGTTCGCAACCACCAGCGTGATTCCTACCGCCACCAAGTCCGGGAACAACTCAATGTTTCCAAACGGAGGCCTGGGCTCCAAGCGCAAACTAACTATGCGGCATACCGTTCGCTTGGACACGGAGACTGCCCAGAAAATACAAAGCGTTGTGTTGGAGATGTCGAAAACAGGTCGACTGGAGCTCACGTCGGCCGTGGATCGAGAAGGCTCCATGGGCACATTGACCCGGCATGGGTTACACGCTTTGCAACACATTCCGGAGATTGTCTTCTCGATGCTGCACCTCACGGAGCTCAACTTGAGGTGCAACGAGATTTCGGAGCTGCCCAAGGAGATCGACGCACTCGTGGCGCTCCGGGTTCTCGTTCTGTCGAAGAATAAAATTGCAGTGCTCCCTCGCGCGCTCACGAAACTCACGAAGCTGCGCGTCTTGGAGGTTGCGAGCAACCAACTGACTGCGCTGCCTGAAGAGCTGGGCAATATGGAGTCTCTGGAAGTTCTTCTCGCCAACCGCAACCAAATCACGAAGCTGCCCGACAGTATTGGCTATTGCATGAACCTGCGGATACTCAACGTGTACAATAACGCTCTCACCGAGCTCGGAAAACCCGTGAGTATCCTCCCAGAGCTTGTGGAACTCAATGTGAGCAACAACCAGCTCACGAAGCTCCCAAGCGCTTTGTTACGATGGAAAAACTTACGACGATTGCTGCTTCAAGTGAATCATCTCGAGTCGCTGCCAGCACTTGATGCGCTTTGCAATCTCGAAGTCCTGCAGTTGCAGCAGAATGAGCTCAAGTCGCTGCCCAGCATGAAAAATCTCGTTCATCTGGTGAAACTTGACGCCAATAGCAATTGCATCGCAGGGCTGCCGGCAGAGGTGGCTCACATGACAGCGCTCGCCCATGTGAATCTCCGTCGGAATGAGTTCAAGGAGATCCCTCCCCAACTCGCGCGATGCCAGGCGATGGAGATCCTGGATCTTGGGGCCAATCCAATTAATTCGCCGATACCGCCAGGGTTTGCAGAGCTCTCCAAGCTGCGCACCTTGCTGCTAGACGGATGCAACATTACGTTGCTACCAATTGAGCTCATCGGTCTCAGTAGCGTGTGTCGTGTACATCTGGGCGCTTGCTTGCAAATGGATGACCCGGAGACTTGCGAAGTGGTGCTGGGACTTCGAGACAGCTGCAGCCGTAAAGGGGGCTGGCTGAAGACAGGGGACTGGAAGACCGACCACCGAACCGAAAGTATGTCTTCCGACTTGTGGGAGCTGTATGACGAGCTGGAAGGCCAAATACCAGACGAACCTGCACGTAAGAGTCGAGTCAAAGGCGGCCAAGGCAGCACCGACTTCTTTGCTGGCAGAACCCCCCTCACGCAATGTTAATAGCGTCAGCAAAATATCACAAAACCTCGCACAAACAAACTCGAACATCCTGCTTGTCTGTTCACAGGTAAACGCAGAACGTTAGTTGTAGCTTCTCGCAGCACACAATATGATCTTTCGAGTGCGCAGGACATGCCACTGTCGGGTTGAGTTCGCAATTCTTGATGTTGATGTGTTCTACGACTACCTTTTTCCCCGGTCTAACTTCGTGGACTACTATGGTACGAGGACGCCGTGAGCTCTTGCTGCTTGGTGTGTATTTTCTGCACGAGCGCCAGGCACATGAACTGCTTTCGCGCGAGTTTCCGTACTTCCTTCAGAAAAACGGACAGCTCGATCTCATCGTTGCCCAAAGCACGGTCCATGTAGTAGAGCGCGTCCTCGATGGCGTAATGCTCTGCCAGCGTCTTGATCATTCTGTAGAAAAGAAAGTTTGATAAAAAAAAATGTCAGATCCCTTCTCTCCCAGCGCATTGTTGAGTGCAAAGTGTAGCACGTACTGTTTTGATAGGGCATCACACTCGATCAAAATTGTGTCTGGGTCCACCGTGTCTTTGCCCTCATTCTCCTCAAGCCACGCCGTGACCTCTTTATCCTGTTCCTCCACAACACCTTGCGCACGAGCGATGTCCTCCCGGAGGAAGCGCAAGGACTGCAAGCCACGCTCTACGTTTTCCCGTGACTGCGTCAGCTGAACCTCGTGCTCGAACTGCAGATCAATGTCGTCTCGCACGCGTTTGAAGTTCTTTTCCAGCTGCATCTGGAGTTTGCCTGTCACCTCGACCTTCAGTGCAGCAGCCAGCTCTTCGGGTCTCACTTCCCCCAATGTCCGGCCTGACGCATACGCCCCTGAATTCGCCAGTGACGACGCCCCTGGCGATTGTTGACTGCCCCCAAAGAGCGATTCGCCATCCCCCGACGCCGACAAATCCTGCCGGGCGTGGGGCTGAAACTGCGACGAATAGTACGGCGACGGCTGCGGCGGATGCGACTGCGCATAGGACCCCTGCTGGAAGTAGCCCCCCGTGCCGCTACTCGCTGCAGAGGACGAGGAGCTTCCGTTGAGTCTGTTCTGGTGCGGGGCCGCCGGTCGGGAGTTCGCGGGCCGACGGAACACCGGCGGCATGTTGCCGAAGATGGAGCACATGTGCGCCACGAGCTCCAGCAGCGTAAAGTCCGGCCGCCAGTCGCTCGTGTACGGGATCTTGACGTACCCGTCGCTGGTCACGTGCGGGTGGCCGGGCTTGACCATCATGTCGGCCGTGGGGCGCACGAAGCACACGGGCGGCGCCATGGGGTACGTCTCCGCGACCCAGAACTCGACTGGGATGTTGTATTGGTTGCCCCGGTAGAAGATGGGGATGGTGCCCTCCAGGTTCAGCAGCGTGCTGGTCGAGCCGTCGTTGTGAGCTATGCAAGTGGGTGGGGGTTAGCTTCGTCCTTCTAATTGCCCCCCACAGAAGCTCAAAAATGGACGCACCGAACGTGCCGCAATTGGGCTGCAGCGACGGGATCTGGCCCAGCAGGTTGTACACGTCCCCACGCACTCGAGAACTTTGCTGCAATGGAGAAGGGTTAGACTAGAGAGAGAGAGAGAGAGAGAGAGAGAGAGAAGAGACGTACCGGGTAGCACTGCAGAGACGACAGGATCTGGTCCAGGTTGCTCACGTTGTTGGAGTACATGCTGGAGCTGCTTGATACCTGTACGCGCACGCACCTCCGCAAGTATGGAGCTGCTTCTGGTTCGCTTCCTCCCCCTGGATGTCGCTTGAACGAAATGACGACCTTCAAGCGACAATGGCTTTTTGTTCTCCCAAGCGGAATTTACCGGACGGCTGTTGGATTTTACAGGACAACAGTGGGTATAATAAACCCACTGGTATCGACTTCCACTGTCCGGAAATATAAGGCCACATTCTTGTTAAATTCAGGGATAGCATGGAAACAGAGCTTTTGGGCGTTTTGATTGGCTCATGCAACTGACCAATGCTTACAAAACATGCAGCAACTTGTTTTGTTGCAATCGGCCCAGTACTGCCCGAGATACGGCTGTCAGGAGCCGTCACTGTGCCTTCTGAGCCGCCTCTGAGCCACCATCCGACCTCCGTATGCGTAAGGATAGAGAGCGGCAGGGAGGGCCACAGTGGCAGGACGTCCCGCGTAACAGACGAGTTCACCAGAGAGTTGGTCGAGAACATCGCACTGACGCCGCTCCCATTCATTTGCTCGTCAATATTCAAAGTGGCCTTATATTTCTGGATATTGCTTATGGGGGTGGTCATATATCTTCCGGACAGAGGAAGTATATTATTGATTCGTATCGACTACCAGCCCAAAAGCTGGTTCAGTGCGATTTATAGCCGGAGAGCGACAACGTCAGTGAATAGAAATTTGCAGAGTGCATTCAATCGAAGCCAGATAAGTCACACAGTACAAGCAGTCAATCTCACACGAAGATCCTACTTGAGTGATACTAGCTGTTGTTGCCTACTTTCGTAAGATAGTTGCTGCGGAGATCCATACGAGTTGGCCTCGGCGTCGTTTTTAGCTATTTGCCGTCTCATTCGGCAGATCGATAGTACTTTTGCACTGCTGTGTGGTTTTGCAGAACACAGAAAGTCGTCAGATGTGGATCCAAACAACAAACACAACAATCGCCGAGTTAGTTGGCGATTGTTGGCCTGTGCTGAGTCGCCCCAGTGGATCAGCCCTTGGTGTCTCGCCTTCGTCGAGACCTGGCAACCAAGCCAGTCACTCCGCAGGCCAGCTGAGTTCAGTGCCTCCGTTCTCCCGTGCCCTCCACCAAAGAATGGACAACGGCGCGCTACGCTTTACGGGTCACCGAGAGCAAGGTTTCTCGGCTAGAAGATTAACGGTACCCGGGCTGTACGGTGTACCGACTCGCTGGACTCAGCGAGGTTTTACTTTCGCGCTTGGCGAGACACACCCTTCCCCGTTCATCACTTGGCGCTACCAGTCAACACCCTACAAGCTATGTCTCAGGTGTCAACGGCAGACATAATCTAGCCCGTGCGGGGACTTTCCGGAGAGTGTACACTTGTCTTGGACTAGGAAAATTCTGATCTGTTTATCTTGTATCTTTCGGCAGTCCTCAAGGGTCTCCTCCTAATGCATACTATAGTCCTATACACATACTAAGTAAAATGAAGTCGTTTCAGATCTCAGCCGACTCCCCGCCGAGCTCTCTTAGTAACCGCTCAACTAGGAGTGTCACAACAACCGCTACTTTGTTCATTTGCCGTGCGGGGGTCGCTCAGTGTCTCTACTGTCTGGCAGATCTTCTGTGAAGCTGACCGGGTTGCCAAAACACTCGCGGCTTCGTTGTGTTGGGGAAGGCGACAGATCTTTGAATGAGGGAACCTGCTGGCTGGCTGCACGAGAGCTGCGATAACCTTCCGCGGAATTAGCCAATGAAATCCGTCCCTGGTAAGATTCCGCCAATGCGGTGGTCGGAACTTGACGTGTCCCATGTGAACATGAGTGTTGGTCTCCAATGGGTTCGTTCAAATTTTCAGTCAAGACTTCATTCGTCTCAGTGCTTCGCGTATCGGCGCCAGAGGGTACATCGACTGTTGCAGGCTCCTGACCTCCTGCGCGCTGCTGACCTTGGTCTTCGGTACATATCGCTTGTAATGGGCTAGGTGGTTACCGTCACTAGTTTACACGTAGCGATGAGGAAGCTTGTAGAAGGCTCAGGAAGCTGAGCTAAGTATTTAGGCTGGGGAAAATTTAACTCTGTTTTAGTATTAGGATCGGGCGGAAGCCCTCGGGCTAATGTGAGCCACTCAAATACAGGTCGACTGCTGATAGGTCGAAATGGTTCTGGCTCCCCACTTTCGACGAATCGTCGAGCGACACATCAGCACACGCTAGTCGTGTGCTGATCTACCTAGTTATGAAATTGTAAACCTACCTACTTAGGGCCCATTACACCGTCGGACAAGCGACCATCTGTCTCAGACTAGTCTGGTCCACCAACTCAGACCCCAGACCCCCAGCTCAGACCGGCTCCAACTCGAACTCCGTTGACACAGACTCAGACCTCCGCCGCTCAGACCCCAGAACTTGGGTACAGCTGAAATCAGGTTGGAGCTCAGACCGATCACCCGGGACTTTGGCTAGTTCAGAGTGGGTCAGCCTAGAGTCCGGAACTGTCACTCGCCTTGAAACCATCACCCAGATCACAGGCCAACTTCGTGGTGAAGTCCGTGAGACAATCCAGACCGTATTGCATTCATCCACCAATCAACGCCATATCCAGTCTGGGACGACAGCATAAACGCCGAGATGATGGGTCAGGGGGAAATCTTCTCCCGGCCTTATCACACTAGCAATAGTCTAAGTGTTCTGAGATCGAGTTTATTGATCCCAGTTTCAAGGTCAAGGTTTTCCCGTGGCTTAGGACACCGCCTAGCCACACTATACAAGGACTCACCAAGCCGCCAATACAGTGTCTAGCTGATAGAATCTCCGGGCTTATCTACCACGAGTGTATCAGGGTTACATTTGGGTAACATGGTTACCCCCTCGAAAGTGATGGTATCTCTTTCTGTATGGCTACATAATATGTAGCCATGTTATGTCAGTGAAACGAGAACAGTGACAAATGGTCCTGAGAGAACTCATCACAGCTCTGGGGCATTTATATAGGTTTTCACTATAGGTATTGTAAGGTTTGTATTGCAGGACAAACTGGACTCTTTCTTAACAACGGCTCTCGCCACGAAACGACACAAAAAGTGCAAATTCCTCTAAGCGAAGTCACACAACTAACTAACATCTTCTCCAATTGAGCGGAAACTTTACACACATAAAGCTAAAGGCATTAAAAAGTAGGGGGCGAAGTTTTGCTAGATAAGGATGAATATACGCGTCTTTCCGACAGCACTTAAGCGGGTTCCTTACTTACATTAAGTCACACGGTGCAAATCTTCCGACACGGTGCCGTATATACAAATACCATGTATGTAGGCTAATAGAGTGCTCTCATTGGCCTGATTTTGAGGATGGATG
>JAGDFM010000142.1:0-89773 GCA_019155715.1 Phytophthora pseudosyringae | reverse complement strand
TACAGCACTAAACTGGCCGGATCCGATACCTCACTTTTACCTATGGTCCGGATCCCGGATCCGTCCCGTATGTGAGATCCGTGTGTCTCACGGTCTGGATCCATCACTTTGGGGGACGCTGCGGTTGACGCCACCTGCCTGATCATAGGCGCCACGTCAACTGCCGCATCGGTCTCCATCTTTCCAGTCTGTAATACCACATGAGCATTCAACCGTAATGGGGAGCGGCATTGTCTCTGTGCGTATCACCGGGACCACCAGAATGCTCTGCAGTGTGATCGCTGCCGCAGAGTCGCCAAGCACACGATGAAGAAGAAGAAGGAGAAGAAGTTCAGGCGGGTACCCCCATCAGCCACAGGACAACAAGTCATTGCGAAAGATTCAACCAAGCTGCAACGCCAGCCGTTCCGCCTAGTAACGATTATGCCTGCATCAACATTAGTGATGATGACACCAGAACAGAGCAAGTCGATCTACCAACGGCCTACCAGAACCATGGGTTGCTGACGAGGATGCACCACGCGATGCAGCACTAAATCTAGTGGAGAATCTGGATTTAACTCCTGACGGTGACGGTGCGGTGCAAACGCAATCCTCGTCGTGTGCGTACCATGCTACAGTTCCCACGCAATCTGGCCAAGGCGTCTACATCTTCGTGCAGGCCATTCCTCTGGCAATTAGTGCCCCTTCACAGCTATGCGCGACACAACACCCGTCGTTGAGCTCCTATACTGTTTTCCGTGTCGGATCCGCCCCGATGGATGCAGTGACAGTTGGTCGTGGCACTGTCGGCTCTGGCAGTAGGTCAACTATTCGTGGTACCAGTTTCTCAAGCGCAACACAATGGCGCTCACGTGCAGCCACCCTATCTTGTGTCGCAAGCACCTGTTCCAGGTGCGGTGTACTCACCACGCAGCTGTCGAAACGCATCAAGCGTGCGCGATATCTCTCAGACGGCTGCTTCAGCCCTTGGTGATACTGGAATCAATCCTCCCGCGCCCACCGCCGCCAATTCGACAAGCAACGTTCCGATTACTGCTCCTGGCGAGAATAGCTCTTGCTGTGAGCACAACATTTGACGCGGCAGGGTATATCTGTAAGCACGTGCTTCTCTTCGTGTTCTCCTTGATGTTGGAGCCGCACAATCACTTCAATCTGGATCGACGTAGGTAGCTAAGAATGTCATGTTTTGTTTTGGTTTTGCTAGGATGAATGTGCAACGTTGAATGCAGGTCTGATTTTGACCGTTCAGAGCTATCGCTACAACAATATAAAACGATAAGAAAGTGGCCGCTATGGATTCAGCTGCTGGGATGCATCGTGCTATCTTGCTCGCGGCAGTGATGTAGTCACCTGCTGTTGCCCAGACACTCGCGGTAGAGCGCAAAACAGGTCAGCCAGAGATCAGGTCATTAAGTCACACTTAACATTTTATTCCATGTGGCATTTTATACATGTGCAACGACAGGTAAGTTCATGTTGTACTATATCAATCTATTCAGTGCACGGCATAGTTAGGCACGGCATAAATTGCATGGCACCGTTCCAACTGATGAATACAGCATACGATCAACAAGTTTATAACGGACATCGCTGCGGTTTCTCGCCTCAGTCTTAAGTTTAAGTTTTAGTATGGCCACAAAACTCGAATGGAGCGCAACGTGCGCTCGTCTTGAAGCGAGTATCGCTCCCATACCCCCCCCCCGCCAACACGGCGTAGAAAAGCCTATAGCAAAACGCAGCTACAGGTTGCTGATCTTCAACTAAATATATATAGGTGCCCTCTGACCACAGCGGGCTGCTGAGTCGTGAGACTGACGCAGTTTCGTATGTCTGTATGTTACATGTATAAGCCGGATCAGTTGAGCGTGATAATGTTGCGATTCATGTATCTTCAGCACTTGGCGACGTGTGAATAAGTGTACTATTCAGATTGAAATGGTGACAGGATGATCTGTTAACGTCGCTCTTCTGTATATGACTGATGTATCTCAGCAAATACTCCAAGCACAAGTGTAATCTCGACAATTCACAATGTTCATCCAGCTACCAGCGCGCTGCCCTCTACACGATTTCGCTTGGCGTTTTGCTGAACCCCGCCGATGATACCGCGAGTGATTCCGTGAGAGATGGCCGCATCAGTAATTCTTACTGAGCCAGATACCGTTGTGGATAGGTCTGACGAATTCGGTGCAGAATTTGATGGCGACTACGATTTTCGCTTTGGAGATGATTTAATCCTCGGTGAAGAATAACATGTCAATGGTGAGACTACAAGAGATGTCGACATTGATGACACGAACGATCATCAGATTTTTTATCAGATTTTCGTTTTGAACTGGGAAACCTTATCTATAAAGTTCGAAAGTGAAGGAATCAGAAATGGAAAGACGGTCAAAACGATATAAGGGCATGTCAGCTTTACCAGCGCTCTCTGCTCGCCCAATCAGAATCGTCGGTCTCCAGGCCGGGCAACCGGACGAAGAGCTACGTAGCGCGATGGACTCGCCGCGCCACGACCTGCGCGAGGCGCTGCGGGCGTCTCTGGGCTGGGACTTTTCCTTCGCGTCCTCGGACCCGGCAGCCGCGCGCTGCCTGGTGGCGCACCCGAGAGACGCCGCGCGATTGGCCGAGTGGCTTGTGTGCGAGCTGCCGCCGCTGCAGCGCTCCTCGGCGGCTAAAATCGTCCCTAAAGTGAAGGAGCGCGCGCTAAAGCCAGCGCAGAGCAGCCGGTCCGAGGACTTGGAGACGCTCCTGGCGCGAGAATTAGGCTTCGGAGGCGCCGAGCGGCTGCTGGAGGGGGACGTGGCGGCCCAAAGCCCGCGAGGTCGGGAGCAGGGCGACGTCTGTGAGCTGCACAAGGTGCGTCTTTCGCTCGCACAATAATTGTTATTGTCGGGTCTGTCCAGAGACAATAAGTGCTGAAGCGGGGCCCGCAATTGGCCTCTGTCTGATGTGGTGTGACGCAGATGTCGACCAGAGAGGTGCTCAAGGGCCTGTACGCCGACATCCCGCTGTACAAACCTGAAGACGGCGCCAAGGTCACGCGGGGCCTGTTCGAGAACCAGGCGACGCCGCAGAACGTCCACTTGCCGACGTTGAGAGGCGTGTACGTGTCGGACAAGGCTTCGTCCTCACCGACGGCTGCAACTTCAACGTGCACTTTTGCCGTGTTCGAGTACGACGCGCAGTCGCTGCAGGACGTGCTCAAGTACAATCGGTCGGTGCTGGAGGGACAGCGAAATGTCGACATGGACGCGGCGTGCGAGCTGCAGCCGAGTGAAGAGGAGCAGGACGCGCTGGGAGACTTGAAGAAGCGGCTGGTTCTGTTCCAGCTGCGCCGCGTGCTAGAGTTCCTGCACGAGCGCGGCTTGGCCTGCGGCGGCTTCTCCCCTCGTGATTTGCACCTCACCGACACGCTGTGGCTGCATCTAGCTGCGTTGCCGCGTGTTCTTGACGCCTGTACTAACACGCGTCTGGAGCCTGAGCGACAGCCGGAGGATGACACGGAGGAAGCAGGTGCGAGGCCGGGCGTGCCGCGCGACGTCGGGTCGTGCTCCTCGCGGTCGATCACGGAGCGATGGTCCACAGGCGACATCAGCAACTTGGAGTATCTGATGGTCCTCAACACCGCGGCTGGACGCCGCATGGAGGACGGCGTCTTTCACCCGTTCCTACCGTGGGTCACGGACTTCACGGCAGGGCCACACAGTGGCTGGCGTGACCTGGCCAAAAGCAAGTTTCGACTGAACAAGGGCGACGCGCAGCTGGATCGCACGTTTGCCAGCAGCGCGGTGCCGCACCATATCACGGAGAGCCTGTCGGAGATCACGTATTACATCTATTCGGCGAGACGCACACCGATGGCGCTGCTACGGCGCGTGGTGCGTGGCGATTTCCAGGCGCGCGAGTACCCAGCCACGATTGCGCGCATGTTTGAGTGGACACCGGATGAGTGCATCCCAGAGTTTTACACAGACTCAGCAGTATTCAAGTCGCTCCACGGAAGCGAGATGGAAGATCTGCAGCTCCCAGAATGGAGAGATACTGAAGACAACGAGAGTCAAGACGCTGCATCGGCCTTTGTGCGGTGTCACCGGGAAATGCTGGAAAGCGACGAAGTGTCGGCGAAGCTACACATGTGGATTGATTTGAATTTTGGTGCTGCGCTGAGCGGCGAGGCGGCCATCCGCGAAAAAAACGTCCCGCTTGTCGTGCACGCTGCCAGTAAGAGCCCAGGTTTCGTGCAGCTCTTCGATGTAGCGCATCCAAAACGAGTTTACCGCCACCAAAAAGAAGAACAATTCGAACCTGCAACGTATTCGGTTGGGACTGAATCAGATATCCCACGAGCTGTGCTGCGGCCTCAAGGCACCGCAAAGGAGGTCAATTCTATGCTATCGAGAGCGATGCAAGTTGTGACGGACGCACAAAAGGATGGGCTCTCCTTGCCACCATTGACGCTGAACGGGGGTGGTGGCGGAGTAGGTGGAATGAACGTGTTAGGGGCTGGACCAAGAGGAGGCGCTCAAGACGTGGAAGTATCTCGTTTTGGTCTCTTGCACAGTCAGAGTGGTGGGGATGCCGGTACCGGCTTTAGTGGGGCTGGCGGGACAAATTCCGTGAGCGTGACAGCGGCTTCTCCAAACGAATCCACTCGTAGCCAAGTTATCATGCGCAACCTTAAACAGCGCCGACGTGGAGGCAACAAGCCTCGTGCTCGATCACAAGCGAATGTAGCGGGAGCTGAGCCGCTGGTGTCTCCTCCGGCTTTTTTGTCTGGTGGCGGACGCGAAGCTGTATCACCTCCAGCACCGTCATCTGGGTCGGGATCGAGTGGGTTGGGCACGTCAAGGTTGGGGAATCTTTTCCATTCGGACTCGTCGAACCCGACCAATAGCAATAACAGCAACAGCATCGTTAGTGGTCCCAAACCTCCGAACGGTGTGTTCGCTATGTCCTCGGAAGTGTTGGCTAGCCCGCCAAACTCGATGGGCCCGTTTACCAACTCCCACAGCAACAGCAACAGCCGAAGTTTTACAGGAAGTAACGGACCCTCGGACCACCTGCGTGTTCTCACGATTTCAACACCTCAGACTGTAAGTGGCAACGTCAACGGAGGGCTTGGTGGGTCAGCAGGGGAACGTGGAGAAGGTGGCTCCACCTCGCATCACACCCGACACGCATCTCTGGGCAGTGGTAGTCCGAATACCGGGTCGCATTTGCTACGCGACCTATGGCAGCAACTGCGTCAGCCTGAGGATGATGGCTCGACAGGGAATAACGGCATGGGTGGTGGTCATGGACACGGGCATGGGCACCGACGGAGCGCTAGTGCAGGCCACGACTTCATGTTGGCTCTTGGTGGGGCTCCAGGTGATATGCAACTCTCGGATCTAGACGCCGTCAACGATCCGGCTCCACGCATCGACGCTTCTGGCTCCCTAGACGATGTGGATTTGAAGCTGCTTCAGCTTGGTTTGCCAATTGTTCTTCCGGTGCCTGATAAAGAGAAGAAAGTGGAGCCTGAACTTCAGTTATCGACTGCGCTTGGAGCCGCGACACCAAGGATTGGTGAGGAGCAAGCTTTTGCTGATGAGGTGGTGGATCCAATGTACCGCATTCCCGATGAACTCCTGGGGCCCACGGTGCAGCAGCTAACTTCGTTTGAGCGTGCACAAGCTGCGGATATTTTTTCGATGGGTTGTATTGCAGCCGAGTTGTACACGCAGACGCCGGTCTTCTCCAGGCGCTCTTTGGAAAAATACATCAGAGCATACTATCAACAGCAGAAACAAACGAAAACCGAGGTGGCAACGACGAAAGGTGAAGATGATGGCTGGATTTCAGGTTTACTAGCTGCACAATGCACTCCTTCGTCGATTCAGCAGCAACTTTCGTGGAACCACGCCGTGGCAGAACGTCTAGCTGGTTTACCACTCAATTTGAAGCAAGGAGTTCTGGACATGTTGCATCCGGATCCGCGCGACCGACTGCTCCTCGCCTGTCGTATCGAAGGTCTAGAACCTGTTGCAGCGCTGCAGAGCTCAGTCCTCGCTTCGATAAACGGGGATTGTGTCCTATCGACCGTGCCGCCGGACGGATTTCACGCGGCGCCGTCCGCATTATTTCCCAAGGATTTGGTAGTCGTGTACAAATTCCTGGCGAAACTTCACAGCGCTCCGGAGCGTGATTGGCATGCAAGATTTACGGTAGCTAGACGGTTGCTGTCGTCACTGTCTGGCTTGTCAGAGATTTTGTTCCGTGTGGCGCTGCCGGAGTTGGTGCGGTTCTTCCGAGCAAGTTCACACACTGAGACCATTCGCGCCGAACGCGTGGCAGCTGCTGTAGTTTTCCTCCTACCTGAAATGGCGCGCCAGCTTGGCCGCGACCGATCTCGAGCCGAGCTGCTTCCATACGTAGTTCGTGTCTACGAGAGCAGTGAACTTGGACGATCGCCGCTCCTTAGGTGTTGTCTTGCGGCGCCGAGCGTACTGCTCTCTTTGGTACGTGCGTTTGGAGCAGCTGCAGTACTCGACAATTGTGTCCCTGTCATACTGGAGTGGCTAGTACCTCCTGTTGCGGCTGACTCGGATGCGGAGTTGAGGTCGTCGTTGACGCCACTATCTGTTCGTTCGTCGCCGTTGCCGCCGTTTGCTTCCGAGTCCGCAGCACTTACTGCTGTAACTTTCGGTGAGCTGTCATCACCGGCGATGCTGGGTCCGTCGCTTACTGCTAAATACCTGTTGCCAGCTTTGCTGACGCAACTTGGCCGTGTTAAAAGTCGGTGGACGCATCTCGCGGAGTCGAAGACACTTCGACGCACTGACAAAAAGGTCACTCTGGCACCAGTTATCCTCCAAGATGGAGAGTCGGGAACATCGGAGTTTCATTTGACTTTCCTGTCCAAGGCCAAGCTGTATGAATCACACCACGTGGCGGACGCTGTTCTTCAGGTTTGCCGAGAACTAGGGGAGTTTCCAGTTGCCAGCATGCTGCTTCCACGGCTATTTGACGTACTCCCGCGACTTGTAGCTCTCTCCGAGAAAATCGGCTCCGTACGCATTGAAGGTGTCCCGGTACGTGGCTGTCCGTGCTGTCTAGTGTTTTGCTTATGCCGACAAGCTGATGTTTCTCCTTGCTTGTCACGTTCAACGACTCATATCGCAGGAGGATCTTGGACGCGAGATCTACGTGCTGTTGCGCATCCTCAGACACGTGGTCCGTACGCTGAACGACATGGCATCCCTGCAAGACCTATTATCTCGTCGTGCTCGTAGCAGCCTCATGGATCTGCTGGCACAAGCTTCGCCGCCCTTCCTGCACCCTCGAATGGCGACCGCGGTGATTGCAGCTGCCACTGCAGGCACTCAGTCAGTTGATTCAATTCGTTCAACATCCAGCGGAACTACCACACGCTCAGCAAAGAAGAAGGTGCTGCGCAGTCTAAACTTCATGAAGGACGCAGACCACCGGAATTTACGCTCTTTCACAGTGGTGGGTCTTTCGCGCACGATCGTGGCTGTGTGTCAGAAGATTGGTGCTGAAGCGACAGTGGCAGACCCCACCGTCGTTAGCGGCATCAACCGATTCCTCAAACGCTGCAGTGATGTGTACGCCGAGCTGGAAGTGTCCAACTTTCAGTGGGACCTCGCCAGCGAGTTGGTGAGCGAGTTGTGCGTGCCGCTGCGTGCGCTTCTGGGGAAGGAGCTTTTCAATCGAAACTTCCCGATTGTTGCAGGCAGCTCCGTTCTTCAGCTACTGCTACTGCCACTAAGCAGTACCGCAGGCGCCGATGCAGGCGCGGTTGGAGGATTCGACAGCCGGGTGGCTAGTAATGATCAGCGGAACCTGAGTGCTCTGGATAATCGACTAGCGCAGTCACAAATTCATCTACGCCGGCGGGTCCCGCTAACAGTGGAAGATGAAGACGGAGGAGATGAAGAAGACGACGACGCAGATGATGAAAACGACGATACAGACTACGTTTCTGTGGCATCAACGCCGGAACCGGAGGATCCAATGACATACCCACCCGAGCTGTTGCGCTTTGCCTACCATGCGGTTCGGCTTCACTCGATTCGAGCAACCAGCTTCCTTCGCGTGCCCTCAACACTGCTCATTGGCGCCGGAAAGAAAGCTGCACAGTGGGAAACTGCTCTTGGCAAGGAGTTATTGCTCTTGCAGGAAGCTCGCCGGCAGCGCAAAGTTGTCAGCGCCGCGCTCGCTCCAGAACGCGCTGGCGCCGATGCCATTTGGCTTCGACCTCGAATTCGCCAACCATTTGAAGCCCGGCGCGAGGATGGAGCGTCCCAAGCTTCCACTGGCGGCTATGAAGGCGGGGGTGGAGGTATACTCGGTGGTTCTTGGGCTCTCAGCGCCGAAATCCGGCAGTCTATCAAAGCTCACTCCAGCTCCGTACGCTGCGTGAGCGTGGACGCCGACGAAGAGCTGCTCTTGACAGGTAGTCGACACGGGTCGTGCCGCGTGTGGCGACTAGCAGGCCATCCAGTCCAAGCTCGGGCAGCAGCTCCGACCAGCCTTTCCGACAACCGTCCGATCTTAGCAGTAGCCCGTACTGGCCGAGCTGGGTCTCTGGCTAGCGGCGGACGGAGCGGAGCAGGGGAAGCGGATGGAATGGCAGCGGCAGCCTCGGCCTCTGGCGTCATGCTGTGGGACTTGCGCACAAGTCAGATGCGGATGCGTCTCCCGTTTTCGGCGACTAGCGAGCCTGTTGTGGCGATGGCCACGGCCACGTCTGGTGTTGATGTGGCTGTGGCAACTGCGCGACGTGTGGTCTGCGTGGATGCTCGTGATGGCTCCCGCGTTGTGGCAGAGTGGCACGCAGACGCTGGTGGCATTGGCTCCAGCTCCGTTGCAGCAGGACTGAGCTTGGCAGCAGTAGCCTCGTTCGTGGACGGCACGGCGTATCTTGCTCTGGGAACTGCAAGCGGCCGCGTGGTGCTCTTGGATTCGCGAACCGGTCGTCAAGCTGCGCGGTGGCAGGCACTGGAGGCTGGCGCACGAGTCGTCCACCTGGTGCAGATCTCGGCGTCGCAGTTGCTGGTGGTCGGCGCGGACAAGGAAGCGCGCGTGTGGCGCGTCATGCTGCGCAGTCACGGGCACCCGCAGCTCCGGATGACGATCACAGGCGTGCCGGAAGGTATCTGCGCCTCGCAGATCTCGGTCCACCCCGCTGTGGACACGGCCGTCGTTCTCTACGTTGCCAGCGGCGCTCGAGTGCACTGCGTGCAGCTCCCGACCGAGCCTCGAGCAGTTGTGTCGGTCCAAGCCCCCGTGGGCGTGCGGATGGAGTCGTGGCAGCTGACGGAGCCCGGTGGTGCCAGCAGAAACAACAAGAGCCGCGTCGTAGCCCACAGCGTGGCGGTGCTGCCGCTTCGTCAGCTTCTGCTGCTCGGCACGGAGGATGGCTGCTTGAAGTGCGTCGTGTAGAGGGGTCCATGTCTGGATTAAAACTGGAACTGCCATGTGAAAAGGGTAAATACAACGTGTGTATAAAGGTTAAATACAACGTGTGAGTTAACGGTTACCAGATAAAAGGACAAGAAGACGACGATGAGCCAACACACGCAGTACACGCTGTAGTGGATCCAAAATAAGAGTTTGCATTTCGCTCTAACCCGCTCCATCACAGTCGGAGCGGGCCCGTAATGTAAAAATACAGCACTAAGCTCGGGCTTCGCGTCCGCGTTAACTTGGTGGTCGAATCGGCGTTAGTCGAGTCGGTCAGCGCAGACCGCGGCAGTAGGACGAGGCTTAGTTGTTCAGGCCCTTGGCCTCGTTGATGACGTTCTTGTGCATCGTGGCGATTTTGCGGCGGTGCGACTGCCAGTCGGCGCCGACGTCCTCCTTGTAGCGGAAGATGTCCTGGCGGTTCTCCTTGTTCCAGTTCACGTCCGGGTGGCCGGCCAGGTAGCGCACGCACTGCGCCGTGCACAGGCCGGCGGCAGCCACGCAGGTCACCAGCACGGGCCACGTGCCCTTGTCACCGAGCCATCTCTTGGTAGCGCTCTGAGCAACACGGCCAGCCATTGTCTTGAGTGTGGAGGGGGTCTTGAGGGGAGAGGAGGCTTGGAGGGGCTTGGACGCAAATTGCGGAATGAATTCGCCTGTCCCGAGGAGTGGGGGCAACAGCACAACGGAGACGCTGAGGTGATGGCGGCGCCTGCTGACGTCAGCGAAAGCCTATACACGATAACCTGTGGTTTCTAATCTTCAGTTTTGAAAACTCCAACATGATATTACCTGTAAATTACGATTGGACGGTGAAACTGAATTCTGTGCTATGAGTGGCTGGAAGCAAGCCCCCCCCCCCGTCCTCAGAATTCAGGCCGGTCCCATGAAACGCAAGGGCCTGTATTGGGGGCAGCCCGACCGCAACGTGAGGCCAGGACGCGATGGCGTCGCCGCGCGCTAATAGTGTTAAAATAGCGAGCTCGAGCCGCGGCGGTGACAGCGCGGGGATCACTTGAAGCGCGTGCTTCAGCTTCGAGCTTGGGGCGTGGGACCGGCGCGCCAACTGACGTAACGGGCGTTCTCTTGGTTTCATTATGGTTTAACGTTTTTTGCGGGAATGGACATATAGATCACGCGCGGAAGTAAAAATATTGGCAATGGCCGGCATACAAACGCCAAGTGTAGCGCTGCTTGGGGCTCTATCTGCTTGGACAAGGCCGAGGTGCGCTGTGAGCTCACGAAACGACTGCCGCGGCGCGAAAATGGTTCATTCAGGCGTTTAACGTCTATTTCGGTGGCTGGCACCGTGCGCTCACTTGACCGTTGCGACTTCAAGCGCTGCGAGTGCGTCGTCGTCGTCCTTGTTTCTGCTGACGGGCTCACCCATCTGCTCCTCCTCGTACGCGTCGTGGTTCATGAAGAGCAGCGGGATCATGCCGATGAGGCAGCCGAGCGTGATGCCGCCGGCGGACGCGACGAAGTTGCACCAGAGCGTGGCGGACATGGTGGCCTGCGCCTTGGAGAGCATGGGGTCCGGGATTCCCAGACGCCGAGCCATGGGCTCGATCACGCCGCCCAGGCTCAGACCCACCACGTCGGCCACCGTATTGCCCAACGCGGCGGCGCACAGCATCGACATGTGGTAGGACGAGTGGAAGTGCGTCTCGATCGCGTCGCCCGCCACCAACAGGATCAGGTTGTCGACGAGGCCGAAGCCCACGAACGGGATCGCGGAGCCGATCATCACGAGCTTCAGCTGGCGACGCGTCGGTGGAGCTAGCGCGCGGGAAGACAGGGACGCGGCTGGGTTACTGCTGGCCACTGGACGAAGGCGAAAGCGGGACGTTAGCAGTCCGCGCAGTTGGTCGTGGCTCAGCAGGCCGTCGTGGTCTGTATCCGCTGTCTTCAGCACCTTTTCGAGCTCGTTGGTGTAGTTGCTCGCCACTTTCGTGATGACGTTGTACCGCTGCGCCTTGGACAGCGACTGGAATCGTTCCACTAGTGCATCCACTGTACTCTTTGGCTTCGGCTTACTGCGCATTGGAGCTTTCGGCACGGCTCCTTTCGGCTTGGCAGGCTGGTGCATCTGCTCTATTGAGGACGCCCCCCAGAGCATCGTCGTAGCGGAGCGGCGAGGCGGCGCTTTGGTACGACAGATCCCGGCGAACGCGGCATTCGTGCGCTTGCGCGTCTTGGGGCCCGCGTATACATTTCGAAAGCGCCGGATAGTGCTCATAGCAGATGGAGCTGCAGCGACAGCAGATACAGGTCAGCTATCCCCTGGTCGGTGCCGTGGTGGTCAACGCAGGGTGTCGAGCGATGTAATGCGGAGTCAGGAATGGCGCTCTGGCATCATCTCAACCGAGCATGCGTCCCTGAGCACAGGCAAATATAGTAAAGCACCCATAGACGCGGGTGGTGATAAGACGGCGAGTGCATCAACGCAGAAATAGCACCGCTCACCCGAGGTTGCGCGCAGTTATCGTGCATTAGTCTGCACCCGTCCAGTGAGGCCGTTCAGACGCAGTTTTGCTCCACCCTCTGCGTGTACGAAATCCAACCATGAAGGTGTCGTAATCATAGCTTCGCGCAACATTCATAACGGGCAAGTCAATACTGGTAAATACCGGTATTGCCTAAACGGTGTGGCGTACGCAACAAACAACATCGGCGCTTCAACCATGCGATACAGGTGCGGCATGGTATCGTCCCTCCTCCGCCTCCTCTCTCTCGCCCTCTCACCTCCCTCTACTCCGCAGTGCATTCGCCGGGTCCTTCGCGGCGCTCGCCGGTCTGCTAGGCAAACTCGCTGCCGACGGCGCCTCCAGCCCGCTGCAGTTCCTCGCCGCGCAGTGTCAGTCGTCGGCTCTGTCCGCGTCCTGCCCCCTCGTGTCCTCCGTGGCGCGCGTGCTGTGTCTGGGTCTGATGCTGGGCGCCAACGCGCTCATGCTCAGTTGCTTCGTGAAGGGGCTGCATCAGACGGACTCGCTGACCGCCACCGTCACCAGCGCGGCTGTCAACTTCATGCTGTCGGCTGCGGGCGGCTTCTTCTTCTTCCAGGAGCACCTGCCCACGCGCTGGTTCCTGGGAGCTTCGGTGATACTGGTGGGGATGGCCTTCCTACTACACGGAGACGCAGCACAGGAAGCGGGGCAGAAGGAGAAGAAGAAGAAGAAGGAGGCGTAGTTAGTTATACAAAAGAGCTGAGCTGATACTGTTGTCTATCTACTTACTACATGCTGTTGCTGCTGCTTAGGCTCGCTCGTCTCCCGAGTCGTCGGTGATCCCGTTGCTGCCGCACACGTTGATAGCTGCGGGCCAGTGGTTGAGTACTGCCAGCTCCAGCCACGGGTGCGACGGGTACCCGGCATCGCTGAACCATTCGGTGAATTCGCGAAGGGATACTTCCTTCCTGAGGTCGAGGTCAGCTGAGTCCTCGTCATCTTCGATCGATGGTTCAACGAACGACCGCAGCACGCCGTCTGCGCCAAGCTCGGCGGAATATCGTGCCACCTCGGCGCTCAATGAGCTGCTCATGCCGTAGAAAGCCATTAAGAAGCACATGAGACTGGACTTGATGGTCTCAAGTTTTACCATCGGGCCGTCGGTCTCCTCGTCGCCTTCTCCTTCGCCCCTCAGAGTGCTCTCTCCGTCGTCATCGGAGAGCAGAGCCACGCAGCACTTGAGCTTCTCGAGCATGGACCCTTCACAAACCACGAGCATACCGCAGATCGCTGCGCCAATGTCAATCGGGTCGTCGGACTCGTCGCCTTCATCGTCACCTGTAATTTGATCCTCTTCGTCATCCGAGCCAGATTCGTGCGCGAACACACCAAAAAGGCGATGGAGCATTTCCGTCCCCTCGTCACTCAAGAATCCAGTCTGCTCCTTAGATCCGCTCGTCGGGGCAATAAGTGGAAGTGTTCCGCATACTTTTTGCAATGCGCGCAGGAGCGTGTTGCGCCGCGTAAGCATCATACCGGCGCTGTTAGCAGTGGGGAAATCCAGCGCTTCCAGTACGGCACCCTGTAGCTCCCATGACGTGACTGAGTGTAATTGAGTCTGCCGCAAGAACAGCTTGAGTGTTGAAATGTCCTCGTTGAAGAACTGCAACTCGGCGGCGTCTTTAGCAACGGCGAATACCATGACGGGGCCATCCGAGCACAGGCTGATTGCGCCAGCCGACTCACGAGGATCTGGTTTTGTGTCGGAACCTGCAGTCGGAAGCCCTCGAACAAACGGTGTTGACACGATGTCGCTCTGACGCACCTGCCGCCGGCGCGTCACGGGCTTCACTGTCTGCTGGATTGGCTGCATGGGCTCCACCGGCATGGGTGCAGCCGTCGACATCGGTCCACGGCTTTGTGAGCCCATGACAGGGGATGTCCGCTTACTCTGGTAAGTTGAAGCTGGACCACCCGCCGACATCGCCATTGTTGAGTCCTGGAAGTCCTGCTGCTGCTGCCACTTGCTGACATCAAGAAGCTCGACCCAGGAGATAAGCTGGTACCCTCCTGTGTTGTACCATTCGCCAAACTGCTCGAAGGTCACTCGGGCACGCGAGCGCGCACTGCCATAGCCAGAGAGTCCATTTGTGGTTGGCACGTTAGCACCTCCATTAGCAGTCACGTCCGTCATGAGATCGCCCATAGCTTCTTCTATGAAGTCGTCAGCCTCGACGTAAATTTTCTCCAAGCCAAGGCGGTACGTGCCGTCACTGAGCGCCATAAGCGCCAGCAAAAATGAGCGCAAGTAGATGAACAACACTGAATGCGGAAGGGCGTTGATCTCGGCTACCGATAGCGGTGGAGCCTGGCGATTCATACCACTACGCATTCCTGGCGCAGTAGATCCAAACCCTCGGGTACTCGGAAATCCAAATCCACCGGCGCCACCCGTCGAAAAATGATTGCTTTGAACGCCCCATGCAAAGCCGCCAATAGCCGTTCCATTTGCGCCAAATGCACCGAGCCCCACAGCAGTGCTGGGAGGCGGCGGTGCATAGCTCGCGAGTGTCTTGTGGCGCTGCTGCCGCATTTTGGTGATGAAGTCGAACGCCAATGAGAGCTTCTGGCTCTTGGAGCCTCTACCCAGAATGCTGAGGCCACACGCCAGCTCAAGTGCATTCACACGACCACAGCGCTTGCGATCAAACACGTTGAACAATCGTGAGAGCAGCTTGGACGAGGTCTGTTGTGCCTTCTCGGACATACCTTCCTTCGATACCAAACTGCGCACACATTCGTAAAAATTGGCGCGGGTTAGAACAAGATATGCTCCTTCGTCTTCTTCAACGGCGGCGTACGAGTACATCTGTCCTCGGCGGCTCTGAGTTCCAACGGCTTTCGACATCTTAAGAGCCTCCTCTGCTGACGGAGTTGCATAAGCCAGGAGAGCATCATACACTTTACTCACACTCAATTCTCCGAGCTTTGTCGAACGCAACATGAAGAGATACGTCGAGATATCACTCTCTGTAAAGTGCAGGATGCTGCCTTCCTCAAGCATGTCGAAAGCGTAGATCAGAGGCTTTTCGCGCTTGCTAGCCTCGAAAGCTTCCTTGGCTGGCCACTTTGACAGGTCTAAAAGCTCCAGCCACGGGCAATCCATGTACCCTCCTGCCGCATACCACGCAGCAAACTCCGCCAGGCTGATGGAATCAGGGCGCTTGCATGTGGCTTCACAGAAGAGCTTCGAGACAACAGCACCTGCTGCACGCTCCGCGATCGAGTTTGTACTCCAAGAACTCACGGACCCTGAATCATTACAGTTGCCCCGAGTAGCGTTGTAGCTAGAAAAGGCAAACAGCACCACTAAGATGGCCTTGAGCATCTCGAAAAGTCGGCGGCGAGAAACGTGTCCGTCCCCGTGCGAGGCAAACAGCTTGAACAACACACCTAGTTTGGCACTTTTCGTCGTTCCACAGAACACACACATACCAGCAACCAACTGCAGCATCTCAACCGATATAGTGTTCAAACCCACACCGTTAGCAAACCTTCCGTTCTCGTCGTCTTCATCGTCATTGCTGTCGCCGTTGGCCTCACCGCTTTGTAAAACGCTTTCGCTCTCAAAAAGGGTAAAAATGCGCAGCAAATGGAACGATAGGAATTCCTGGTCTTCGTTCGACAGCTCGTCTCGTGGTACAAGGTCGCGCATGGCGCGCAAATAACCAGGTTTCGTCAGCGAGCGGTTGTGTGCGTGTTTTTTCAGCAGATGGACGAGCTCGCCGCACGCCATACGACTGAAATTCATACGCTCTGAGATAGTGTACACGATAGCTACGTCCTTCAAGCGAATGCGTAGGGTTGTGTTGTCATAGCTCGTCAGCTTGAATTGCAGTGCCACAGAAGAGAGGTCCTTCGCTCCAGCGGCTGATGTCGTTGGGGAAGTGATGAGATTTGCGATTCCACTGACGGCATCCATGCCTGCTTCAACAGCGTAGCGGTCCGCAGTCCGGAATGCTCTAGTATCAAGAACTGTCATGTCGGAGTCAGGAAAGTTTGGTTCCAAAGATGCATGTACGCGGTTCGTACTCTCGTTAGAAGATACCGTATCGTTAGATGACCCCGAGCCAGTGTCATCAGATCCCATCTGCGTGGCGTTTTCGAGAGCATGCTGCTGGCGACTGATGTATCGAATAATCGCATCAGAAACGGAACGAGGCACCTCCGGCCATTTCTTAGTGTCCAACAGCTCAATCCAAGCGATAATCGTGTAACCATGTTGCGAATACCAGACAGCAAACTCTTCAAAGGACACCACGCCACCACGAATGAATGCACTCCCAGCACCAGCACCTGACGCATGTGATGCTGCACCAACGAGATGAAGATTTCCATCACCTGGAAAAGACCCGCGGTGTTCATAGCGTCCACTCCGATGTTGGTGTGGCGCACTCTTGAACGAAGCTGTGTCAACAGACATGGGGATATCCAAACTGTGTCGTTGGCTACCTTCTTGCATCGAAGTAATTGACTGTCTGGTGCTAAACGTCTTATCCGTATCTTTGAAGATGCAATCTGCGATTTCGATCGCGGTGGTATCCGCCACACTGGCGATAGCTTCAGCAGACAGTTCTGAGCCATTTCCCAAGGCGAGCAGCATCGTCAAGAAGGACCGAAGATACTTCCACATCTCCCTGCGAGTGAGGCAACCGTCTCCATCGGCATCAAATAGTCGATAAGCGAACGCAAGCTTCTCACTTTTCGAACCCGCGCAGAAGATAGTAAATGCTGACACGAACTCGACCATATCAATTTTGCCTGTCCCGCCACGGTTGAAGGCGAAAAATAGGCGACTGAGGGTATCCGCCACCATCTTTGGATCCTTGCCACGCCCTACACTTCGAGGCGGGACGCGCGTATTGCTGTTCGCGCCAAACGCAGCAGCCACACTCGGAGCGACATTGGCAGGTAGAAGTTTACCCACGCATTTGTCAAAAGTGCTTTTCTCGATACACGAAGAGGATGGGTCTTCCATAAATGGTTCAAACACATCATAAACTCGGTACAGCTGCACCTGGTTGAGCTTGATAACGCGCTGTAGTTCGAAGTATTGGATCAAGTCACCATTGTCCAAGCTCAGAGTCGTTAGCGGTAGCTCAGTGATGGCATCATCATCTGCATCAAACGGCAGGTCGAACTCCAGCACAATCTCATTCTTCAGACAGATCGCAGGCAGCGTTGCAGGAATGCTGCTGTTGTAAGACCGTACAGCTGTAGAAGATGATTCAATGGATGTTGAAAGAGGAGAGGGGTGCCCCCTGGCCGATACAGCCTCGTCCTCGTCGTCCTCCTCATCGATAACATCAGCGAATGTGAAATATGGCTTCTTG
Organism: Phytophthora pseudosyringae; assembly: GCA_019155715.1. Classification (NCBI taxonomy): domain Eukaryota; phylum Oomycota; class Peronosporomycetes; order Peronosporales; family Peronosporaceae; genus Phytophthora; species Phytophthora pseudosyringae. The sequence continues at coordinate 72,459 of JAGDFM010000142.1, read as the reverse complement.
CCTCCCGGCACCCCGTCTGGTGGATCAATGGCATCAATATCGACTTGAATATTGTTGGCAGTGTAGTAATTGTTGCTTGCCACGATTGGATCCACTGACCGCGTATCAAGACCCTCCAAATTGAATAAAGGTGACACGAAAACCCACTTGCGAAGGTCTAGCAGCTCTAGCCAGCTCATTCCTTTGAAGCCTCCACCATTGTACCACAAACCGAAATCTTCAAACGTGTACAGACCAAGTCGCATGTCCGAGTTGGCACGCGCACGGTCGCCATCAATTTCATCCACGTAATCCTCACCGTCTTCGCAATCAGCGTTTGCCTTTTTCTCGTTACCATCGCTGCCATCTTCATCATCTTCCTCATCGTCATCGTCATATTCAGCATCACTGGGGAGACCTTCCATGATGGCTTCTAAGATCTCTTCCTCTCCTTTGTCTACGAGTTCCGCCAACGAGCCATATCTGTGTACCACCGCTTCAGTCGGTGGTGACAAATGCAGAAGCGTGATAAGAACAGACCGTAAGAACCGCCAGAGCTGCTGCCGGTTCAAGTAGCCCTTGCTATCAGCGTCAAAGTAATGGAAGGCAGACGCGAGTTTGTCGCTCTTTGAACCCCACGACATCAGGCTGAATCCAGCGGCAATCTCGAATGCGTCGACTGTTGGGCAGTTCTCTGGCAAGAATGACCTAAAGATCGCCAGCATACTCTCCAAAAAGGTGTTGTTTTCCATCAAGTGTGGCTTGTCGGTCATGCTGAGGACCTCCTCAATCGCCTCCAGAAACGTTTCCTCTTCAAGCAGGCCGTCACCTGTGTGTTGTACAAAAGTGTCGTACATTGCCTGAGGGGTTATACGCGTGAATGCCGATTGAACCAGCAGGTCGTACAGGTCGATTGCCTGCTGCTCACCAATAGTCAACACACCGCCATCCACACTGGAAAAACGGAAGCTCAGCTCGGCTGGATCGCCATCTTCATCGCCGTACTCGCCATCGTCATCTCCTCCTTCACTTGTTGTTGGCGGATCCTCAGGCAGCCCCCACTTAGTTGGCGAGCCCTGGGGTGTTGACGGGGTCAGCTTCTTCGATCCCGGCCACTTTTTTTGATCCAGCAGCTTGATCCACGGAACAGCTTTAATGGAACTACTATTGGCCTCGATCCACGGCCAAATGTGCTCTTCAAACGACGCAGTATCGCCCTTCGCCAAGGAATTCGACGCAAACATGCGCGCGACCGTCTCATCCACGCACGTCGTAACAATGGACGCCGTGGATTGCAACTGGTCCTCGGTCGCCGTCTCCAGGTCAAACACGGCAGATACCGACAGCAGCAAACAGCCCAGTGCTGTACGCACGATCGACAGCGTAATGGGGTTGGAGCCGTCGACTCCACAGCCACAGAGACTGAACTGGATGGCAACCTCCACTTTGCGCTTCACTTCGCCGGGCAGCAGCACTAGACAGCCCGTCGCCAACTGGTAGATGTCGGTGCGGTTGGTGGCTTCAAAAGAGCGGAAGATCCGCTCCAGCGTCTCCTCCATGGGCTTGAACGTCTCCCCCGTGCGTAGCTCCGGCAGCGACCGCACCAGCTCGACAAACTCGTCCTTCTCGAGCAGCGACGCGCTGTCGGCGGCCGCGTGGGCGTCGACGGCCTGCGTCAGCGTCTCGATGCTGCACGTGGCCAGCTTGGAGGCCACCAGCGCGTTGCGCACGTACCACACGCGCTTGGACTGCAGCGCCAGCGAGCAACTGGGCGTGACGAACGGAAGCTCCACGAGCGTGTCGGCGCTGGAGGCCGTGGGCGACGAGGGCAACGACGGGACCCCCTCCGTGCTCATGTTGCTCTGCAGCGGGATCTCGATCTCCGGTAGCGGCGCCAGCGAGCGCCTGGGGCTCTTAGGCGTCGGCGGCCGGTCGGGCTCGGCCATGGCAGAGCAAGTTACGCAATGAGGGCAGAGGGCGTGGGACTCTATGGACACCGGCACACAGCGTACGGGTGTCTTTGGTTTCTTCTCTTCCTTCTCTCCCCGGTGGCTTCTCCCCTCCTTCTTGGGCTCTCTCTCTCTCTCTCTACCGCGAGTGTGCACTGGAGTATGCGGTTGTTGCCGTTGTAACCGATGATCTTTTTCTCGCTGTGAAAGGAACTCTGATTCAGCAACTTTGCCTGTCCATGCTGAAGTCATTGCTGTTGACAATGCGAGCAGTTGCAGAAGGAGGGGTAGCCGCGAAAGGTCGCGGTATTACCGGTGTCCTCCCAGTACATGTAGGGGAGTGTAGCCATCTGGTTGTCGGAGATACCAAGCCAGCAATGCGGACCTGCGCGGCGCTCGTGTTCGCCATCGCCACCTGCCCGCTGGCGCGCGCGCAGCTGGGCGTGCCGACCGGCAATCTCTGCGCCTCGCTGAGCAACTGCAACGCCCACGGACGCTGCGACGCTTTAACCAAGACCTGCACTTGCTACGAGGGCTTCGGCGCCCCCACTGACATCTCCAGCTACCGGTCGCCCGACTGCTCGCTACGTACGCGAATGGCATTGCATTTGGCTGGGTGGATGTGCTGTGTTTGACGCCGGTGCCTTCATGGATCTTGTCACGTGCAGGGACGTGCCCAGCAGGTCCGTCGTGGGGAGGCATCCCGACCAGCACCACGACGTCGCACGCCAAGACGGAGTGCTCCAGCGCGGGAGTATGCGACCGGTCCACGGGCACCTGCATGTGCTACTACGGATACGAAGGATCGGCCTGCCAGAGGAGTACGTTTGATTGCAGGCAGCTTGTGGAAGCGGCCTCGGGTACATATCTCTTGACACGCTCAATGGATGCCAACAGGTAGTTGCCCTAATAGCTGCTCCGGCCATGGCCAGTGCTTGAGCATGCGCGAGCTGGCGGCGGAGCCCAGCGCGTTTCCACTCTCGCCTCCCACGAAGTACGAGGGCGACGTGACCGCGACGACATGGGACCAAGATCGCATTCAGGGCTGCCTGTGCGACTCGACCTGGCCTGTGGGTCTTGGCGCCGGCGAGACGCAGCTCTCGCAGTACTTTGGACCCGACTGCTCTCGAAGTACGTGACTGGCGTGTGGAAATACCTACTTGCTTGGCTAGCAAAAACTGACGCGTCCGCAGTGCACTGCCCTTCAGGTGACGACCCGATGACTACAGTGGACGAAACGAAGTGCGGAGGGGTCGTCGCGGCCGGTGGCGGCGGCACCGGCGCGGTAGACAACTTGTGCCACGTGGATTGCGCCAATCGTGGCATCTGCGACTACTCCAGCGGCGAGTGCTCCTGCTTCCCCGGGTTCTACGGGTCCAACTGCGCCAGCCTGTCGCCACTGGCCTAGGCATATCCAGGATACGACATGCAGGGCAAGGCAACTTCGCGTTGAAGTGACCGGTTACAGCCATTCGTCCAATCAGCGCGCCTTAAATTAACCGTTGAACCGCCGTTTCCTGGCCAATCGTGGTGACCTGGCGATCAGCGCCGACGAGCTCAGTGCGCAAGTGACGACGTTGGAGCTAGGAAGGCATTAGCTCGACGCCTTTGCCCAAAAGAATCTGCCAGTGGAGACCAAGCTGAATATATCTGCGCGTTTTGTTGCCGGCTTGCTTGCTCAACCATACGGCCTCGTCGCACTCTCGGTGGTGACTTGGTCTGAGCATGGCGAGCCCATATCGAGCATGGGGGTCGAGGGATCCCTTCGGATTACCCTGTGAAGAAGGGGTTTTCACGATCCTCTCCATACTAAACACCATCAATGCATTTTTACGCACTAGTAGATGAAGCAGTGCACATTTAGTTAGAACGATGCAGTGGAATACTTCCATTTGCAAGCACCATACCTTGGCTGTGCCAGTGGGGGCCCAATTGCACGCACTACTTCGACTGCACTTGCTAGTACTACTAGTCGCAAACCAGAGAATATCGATGGGACGCATCGCGCTCTCTGTCAGCTAAACACTTGTAGCTAGCTATGGCTCCGCAGGTGACCGTAGTGACCCCAACTTTGCTCTGCCAGTACACGCGTACGTGTTGCTATTGTACTGTACCGTAGTTTCCTGGCAAGTTAGCCACCGCCAGACGGCCTTTAACTTTCTTTCCTTGAACTGCCACGTTCTGCCGTATCACTGTGTTTGCTCATTTACATCTCACCACCGAATCAACCATTCGCTACGCTAGACACCTTTCTCGGTGGTGGAGGTGAACACTGGAAAGTGTCTGCGTGTCAAGCACGCAGGAAAGCTTTCCAATCTGGTCACGTGTCCTTCATTTCTTTGGTTTTGTTGCGTTCGCAGCTAGCTATATCACTGCCATGAACTTAGGCGCGGTCGGCGTGGCGCGCAGCAGCGTACTTTTCAAAAGGCGTGGCCTGGGTAGATTGCCTGCTCAGCGAACAATGACGAACAACGTTAGCACCGCACTCTTCACCACAGCAGAACAATTCCTTCACAGCATACCAGAACGACGCAGCGGTCATCGCGACGCCGGCAGCGACACCGGCGCCAACACCCACGCGCATGCTCTGCTTCACAATGCCGGGCACGACACCCACCAGGGCACCGCCGACACCAGCGTTGATCGCGTCCTCCTTCTGGCGGATCGTGGCTGACAGGTACTCTCCCGTGGAGAAGATGCAGCCAACCGCGGCGAACACGAGCTGCATGAATTAGCACACCACGCTATACGTCAGCGATAGCCTCAACCGTAACTCAGTCCGAAGTAGAGTAGCACCTACCGAGCGCGTGCCCAGGTGCTTGAGTTGGTTCGAAAGCATGGGCAGCTTGGCGCCTACGGGAAAAAGATGCAATAGAGTACAGATAAGTCTTCAGCATTTCGGCAATGCCGTTGATAACATCGGGGCGACGCACCAAGCTTCGGGATGGCCCACACTGACTCGACGGAGCCGACGGCGGCGCCGAAGAAGGCGCCCGTGGCCTGTACAGCGCAGCAGACAACGCAACAAGTCAATGAGAGTCGTGCATGCGTGTTGCTATGAGGTTCAGAGGACTGGGCAGTCACTCACCGTCGTGTACATGATCTTCTCGCTCCCGGCGGTCCCGTCCATTCTCGTTCCTGGCGTTCGGCGGCGAGGGCTCTGTGCGGCCCTCCGGAGCTGAGGCAGTTCCGTGCGCTGATTGGTCTGTTTACGACACCGAACAGGTCCAGCCACAAAAACTACCACAAGCACTAAACTTTACAATCCTAGAACTGACATCTGTTCGCGAGGGATGAATATTAATATAGGATAAGATATCGGTTTCACTACTTAGATATCTTTGTGCTTGGGGCAATACGATAGTGTGTGAAGCTCTGCTGATGCATCGTGATTGCTAGTTGAAAACTACTCCAACACCCGTGAGAAGGCCACTGGCCGGCTCCAATTTCTGTTTTATCTCCCTATCCGGGAGGAATTATTAACAAGTACCGCATCCATGAAGGAACAAATTAGACCAGGCCCGGCTAAAACATAAATTACCATTCAAACCATGTTCTAATCCGTTTGAGCTGTAACTCCAAACAAGTAGGCATTTTTTTTCAAACCTCGGCGCTGGTCTGAACTCGGGCACTCGGGCTAACTCGGGACGAATCGTAATACAGGTTGTATCGGGCGAGGAAAGCTGGCAGTCGTTTCAAGTATCAAGGAACTCCAAACCTCTATCCCCGAAATACGTGTAAGTATGCGCCTGTGGATTGCATCTTGTAGAGTACGACAAGACACTTCACAAGGCAGCAAAGAAGTGTGGAGTTCCGTTTGAAAATCGTCGCGCTCGCGCAAAATGATAGACCCTGCCTCCTGCTGCTCAGGTCCAATGCTCGTCTATCTGTCTCTTGGGGCTGACCAAGATCTTCTAGAAGTCTTTGAACATCGTGCTGCTCGAAACTTCGGCGTAGGGAATGCAGAGTTGTGATATATTACCGGGTAAGCTGCGATTGTCTTGTTTACCCTTTCGTTACCGAAAGGATACCTGAAGTATCTTTTAAGTGGGGCCATACTAGAACCAAGAGACATTTCCGTCATATTTGGAGCAGCTAGCGAGCCGTCGCCGAAGCTCCGACCAATGGCATCTCTTCAAACAGTCAGCAAGTACTTACGTAGTCCACAAAGAGACATCGCACAATTCTGTCTCTCGCAGTACTGCTAGCAGGCAAACGATCAACCAGGCGAGAAGCAATCCACCGCCCGGAAGCTTCATGCCACCGCCATCGACCTCCGAGGGGCGCGTGCTGCTGACCAAGGCGGAGTGCCGCGCACCTGTTCAAGTACCTCATCCCGACGAAGATCGTCGTGCACCTGGAGGCGGGCTCCATACCGTGCCATCTGGATCATCTCAGCGCATCGCTCAGCGTGGACGCTATACAGCAGGACGCGTCGTGTACCAGGCGCTGAGCGCCGCATCACCGCCTCTTCCACGTCCTGCAGCGCCAATACCAGGTGAACGATAAATTCGGTGCTAAGGATGCGCAGTACGTGGTGGTGGCGCTGCCGTGCTTAAGCAAGTGGCCGCCTAAGGTGGACGTGGCGCACCGACTGCTGCTGCTGGCCATCGTCAAGGGTGTTGTGGCGCTCGCGAATGTTGCGCCGAGTGCACAGACCTGTTGACCCAGCTCTTGCGTTTGTTTTTCTTCCAGTCGGCGTTCGGTCCGCCGGCGGTGGAGACTTCCCCTGTGGTGGTGACGGGCGTGTACGGCGGCATGTTCCGCACACCGCCTTCTCGACATGGACCGCACATGGTCATGGCTTCGGCTAGCCGCACGTTCGCTGTGGCCGAGAGCGAGGAGCTATACGACGCTGCTTTGATGAACGCTGCGTCTGAGAGCAGCCAGATGAACACGCTCAACATGGTGTTCGGCGAGCTGCTAGATCTCGAAGGCTTGGTAGCTTTCACGAAGCAGTTCCTGTTCTAGGGTTGCGACGACGTAGAAGCGGACGATTCCCGCGCTAGTACCAAGGCCAACAAGCTGTTCGAGTTGACGTTCGACCCGCTGGACAAAACGCCTGCCACACTAGTGAACGCTGTGGTGAACGGCATCGTCGGGGAGGCATCCGGTGTTTCCTGAACGACTTGGCCCGCGCCTCGTGTTGCTGCTGCAACGTGGTCGTGCTTATGCCGGCGCTCCGCTCACGGGCTACGCCTTCCGCGCCAACGGACTCGTCCTGGCGCGCGCCGCCGTAGGCTACACACAAGATGTGCACGCCGCTCTGGTGGACGAGCACGCACCGCGCGAGAAGGTGGTCGTCTGAATGAGCTTCTTACATGGGCGTCATGCTTGGCTCCTTCGCCGGCGCTGTCAGCAACTGGCTCGTCCCAGACGCGGCGCTGCGACAGTTCCTGGAGATGTTGTTCCTAACCCAATCATTTCACATCCGCTAATGGAGTACCTTTAGAGGAGCAATCAAAATCTTGTCTGCGCAGCATTGTTGTCTTCCTCTCGGGCGAGCGCGGCTTCTCGCAGCTCGCGACGGCGGATGGCACGCACTTGTCGGCTAGTGTTGTTCATAGCGGTCTGATCACGACTACTTAGGAACGCAACAGGGATATCCATGTCAACCCAATGTGCGATCACGCACTTGTAGTGAGGACGGCTGGCGGTGCAGGCGAACTCGCCTTCATCCAGTTGAGCTACTGCTGGAACGACCTCCTCCTCCACTGCGTCGTTGGCATCATCTTCCGTCAGGCCGCCATCGCTGCTTACCTCCATCTCGTCGTCGGTCGAAACAGTGACGCCACGATGGCCCCCTTTGCCGTAGCTGACAGCGGTCAGGTCGCTCCTCTTGGTTACCTTGTTTTCCCTGAGGTCGCCGCTATAGAAGATCTGTAGATTCGAGACATCCTCCGACAAATTGTTGCTTTCGAGCACCTTCACCGCGATAATACGTGTGCACCCGGTCAATGGTGATGTGCCCCTCAACATCATTGAAAAATTGTTGAAGTTCTCGCTCCACATCAGCAGCAGGTAGTATATCGAGCAGTAGCGCCCGCTGTGTTTTTGCATTGATGCGGGTCCATGGACGCGTTTTATGGCGCAACAGGCAAGATTGCAACACGAAATGTACGCTATGCAAGCTCGGACCAACCGATAGAAGCAGAAGGCAAATCCCCCAAAGTTTCACGGGCGTGCTGATGACGACCTGGAACTGTGGCTCTTTCACTTTGAAGAGCACTTTGCGGGGTACACTGTCGAGCAGAGCAGCAACGACTCCCGTTTCGTCGCCACTGTTCTAACAACGGATTAGGGCCAAATATCGTGACAACGATTACGAGTTCAAGTTGCTGACGAAATGGCATGATCTACATGTCAGTGGAACGCAACAGGAGTACAGCACCAAGTATCTGCAGCTATTGTCCATGTCGTCGATCGACATGCCCGAGATCGTCAAGCATTGGTTCTATCAGCAAAATTTACGCGCGGACACAAATTCCTACATTGTCCTCTCAGTTTGAAAGACACGATTGATCACGTTCAATGATATGAGGACTCTAGTGAGGTGCCGAAGCCGAAACCAAGTGCGGCTGTATGTGCACCCAAGCTGATTCGCAAGGATAATCGCTACCAGCAAGGAAAGGGAAAGAGTGCTGAAGCAGGGTCGTCAAATTTTAATATCCCGCCTAAGCCGATATCGAATTCAGTAGGTGGTGTCTCGGTGCCAACTTGTTTCAAGTGCGGTGTCAAGGGGCATAATTTGCCCGGGTGTCCGGGAAAGGACTCCGGTACGCCAAAAAGTAGGACTCTCGGTGGGCTGGCGCCCCACCGAGAAGGACGCAGCTGCTATCGACCATGCAGCAGTACAGTGTCAAGCCGCTGGCAGTCAAGAATCTGTCAACTACGAGAATGACGACGTAGTCTTGATGCGCCAGCATCTATTCCGACATGGTCACCTTCAGCAGTCCGGCTTGGTTGTGAACTAGCCTGCGTCTGCGTTTATTGACAGCGGAGCATCCTTCAATGCAGTGTGTCCGTAGTTTGCCGCGCGTGTTGGGCTGACAATTCGCGATCAGTCCCGACCGCTGATTATTCGCCTTGGTGGCGGAAAACAAGCTGTCATTCCTCGGCGAGTGACATCTTTCTCTACTATTTTACGCGTTTTTTTTTCAATTTATACGACTGAAGCATTCGTGACGGAGATCCCGGAGTCGTGCGACATCATGCTTGGGATGCCGTGGCTCGAAAAGGTGAACCCTATCATCGACTGGATGGCCAAAACCGTGTATCAAAGGCCATATGTTCAACCGGTCGTACGTGTGGGCGGACGGCGCTACAATCACCCAAGATCGCAGAGGCAACGTGCTGGGGCACTGCTACGTGACTACTATACTCATGGATATCACTCTGAGGTGGGCTGCACTCGATTAGTTAGACCCCGTGAGCTCCACAAGCTTCTCAAAGCTGCCGACAACGAATTCTGCTTTATGATCGACTCTTCGGACAAGAACACGGTAACCCCTAAAGCAGCACGTCACTTAGGGGTACGCCAGTGTACCCACTCCTGCTCGAGTTTCGCGATATTGTTTACGGTCAGAACTGCCTTCGGTTCCTCCGGCTCGGCAGGGAAATATGGACGCGAGCATCGATATTTCGGATTCAGCTCCCGTTCACCGAAAGCAATTTCCGTTTTCAAGGGAACAGCGCGAGGCCATCTTACAGTGGACGCGTGAAATGCTCAAGGCTAAGCTAATCCGGCCATCTTCATCTCCATACTGCGCTCCGCCATTTTGGGTGCGGAAGTCTAGCGGAGAATGGCAGATTGTTTACGATTATCGTGGGCTCAACGATAAAGTTCGCGTACCAGCTAATCCGATATCACGGCAAGACGCAATCCTGCGTGCGATGTCTCGCGGGCGCATGTTCTCAGCTTTGGAACTGCTTTGGGGATTCTTTCAGGTCAAATTGCGGGAGGATTCAATTCCTTACACCGCTTTTGCCACACCAGATGGACTGTTCGAGTATCTAGTGACGCCGATGGGCATCTCGAGCAGCCCCTCGTGCTTCAACTGACCCGTCCAATCCATCATCGAGGACTTCGACGCGTTCTGCCATACCTATTTCGACGACTTGTTCATTGATACACCATCCGATTCCCTGGAAGAGCACATGACAGCTTTACGGAAGGTGCTGACCCGCTGTACTGAACAGCAGCTGTACGTCACGATCAAGACATGTGTATTTTGTGCGCGCGAAATACCCTGCCTGGGTGACGTCGTTAGAATCGACGGCGTTTAAATCGATCCCGCGAAGGCAGCAACCATTCGAGACTTGCCATTACCCACCACCAAGCGGGAATTGTAGTCATTCATCAGGACTTGTGTATACGTCAGTCGCTCCTGTGCTGGGTTCGCTGAGAACGGCGCCGTGCTGACCGAACTTGTCAAGAACAAACGGCTAAAGGACAGGTTACACTTTCGACAGAGCAGATGGACGAATTTGAATCACTCAAGGAGAAGCTATCGTCAACTCCGACCCTCGCTCACGCGGATTTCGGGATGCCTTTCCACCTGAGCGTGGATGCCTCCGATTTTGCGGTCGGAGGATATTTGTTCCAGTACGATGACAATCGGGCGAAACGAATCATTGCATATGGTGGTTGAAAGCTTTCACGAGCGGAGCTTATCTACCCCACACGCGAAAAGGAACTTCTCGCAGCGCTCCATGCTATGCGAACATGAAAGGTCTACCTACTAGATAAGCCTTTTTACCTGAATACAGATCATCGGACGATCGAGTCCTTGCTACAACAGCAGACGTGCTCGCAGCATCTGGCGCGGTGGCTCAACGAGCTAGCTTTGTTCCAGCCTCGTTTTAAATGGGTCGCCGGTAGTACCAATATCATCGCGGACCATGCATCGCGACGCCCAGACTGGTCAGACGGCACGAGCCGTGTCATCAGTCTCTCGGAGCTACTCCATCAGCTGACCTCCCAAGCGGCAGATCCCGAAGAAGCAAGTCTTTTGTACAACACTCATCGCGACCGTTAGATATAATGAGTATGTACCGCATACACTATGACAAGGATTCGATATTCGGCCCAATTACACAGGATCTGGCTAAGGATCACGACTCGGGCTCGAGACATCTTCGTCGCTTTTCCATCGACGATGATCTTTTATTCTTTCAGGTTCGCTCCGACGCACCACGCCGATTGTGCATTCCGGACGTGGCCGAGTTACGCAACTCAATCATGTTTGATGAGCATGATGCGCCTGCGCGAGGACACCCAGGCCAAGCAAAGACTCTTCTCATACTTCTGGATAAATATTACTGGCGTGGTATGGCAGAGTCCGTGCAGCGCTACGTTTCATCGTGTGAACTGTGCCAGCGACTCAAATATGTTCGAGGCAGACCCGCTGGTCTCCTACACCCACTGGAGATGTCTGATCAGCGTTGGACGGACACTAGCATGGATTTTATGACCCAGCTTCCTCTGACAGTTTCCGGACACGACGCGGTGATGGCCATCGTGGATCGCCTCACCAAGCGTGGGCATTTTGTGACGACGCGAACGGATGCAACAGCTGCTGATACAGCTAGTCTATTCTGCGATATTTACCAGCGCCTTCATGGACTACCTACCACTATTGTGTCTGACCGTGACACAGAGTTTACGTCGAAGCTCTGGCGGCCGATTATGGATTTGCAGGGTACTCAATTACAATTGAGCACAGATTTTCGACCCTCCACAGACGGTCAATCGGAAGGCACGATAAAATTCATGAACGAGTACATTCGGCACTTCGTAGCTCCGCATCATGATGATTGGGACACACTCCTACCTTTACTACCTTTAGGCGAGTTCGCTGATAACTCACGAGTTCACAGCACGACTGGTATGTCGCCGTTCGTCGCCGACTTGGGTTACCAGCCGCGTGCTGTCTCAGATTGTGTGGTTTCGATATCTCGCCAGTCGCTCGCATCGAAGTTTGTTATTCACCAGAAGGTAATTCTGGCGGAGGCCCAGGATGTTATGGCTGCTGCCCAAGCGCGTTGGCATGCAGCCTATGATTGCAATCAACCACAACTCTAATTCGCAGTTGGAGACCAGGTACTCCTGAGCACCACCAATTTTGACTTGGTACATCTCGGTACGGACGACAAACGAAAATTTGCTCCGCGATTCATAGGCCCCTACATGGTCACTGACATCACCGGGCCGGATGCTTACAAGCTCGCGTTGCCGCCCGGACTACGTCTCCATTCGGAGTATCACGTGTCACGACTACGCTCATATCATCATGACCTACGCGGATAACCCGTCTCCGAGCAGTTCTGACGGCGGATGGCACCGAAGGCCATCTCGTGCAATCAATTGTGGATCACCGTCGACTCAAGGGTGTTCGTCAATTCAAAGTGCAATGGCTCGACACTTCACTTGGTTCGTCATGGGAACCGTTGTGTAATCTGACCCAGGTCACCGAGCTCATTCGTCACTACATTGACACGCATCCCAGTACACGAGCAACAGCGCACCTAAGGGAGGAAGTGTAACGGAGATTGCAGTCGTCCGTTGCATGCGACCGAGAAGTCCAGGACGAGAAGCGCCCTTCCTCGATCGCATGGGTGCGTCCGTTGCGCGTGAGTTTCATATTTTCAACTTAGCACTACACAACACAGAGCTAGAAGTCGCAGTTTGTTTAACTTCATTCAATTCAGTCTTCATTTTGCCTCCTAGCCCACAGCTAAACCAAGCCTCAAGGACAAGCACAACTAAAGGCAAGACAGTTGCACCTCACCCCGCAGTAGGTCCGCGGAGTGGCGACTCGCTGCAGGATCGTGCTGTCACACGAGAAAGAGAAGCCCGAGCGACGGAGAAAGTGATCGTGGATCTGGTGAGCAACTTCCCGGAGAAGGGGGAAGCTGCTATGCTGCGCGCGCTCCTAGAGCCTCATCTCTCTAAGCAGCTGCGCAGCGCTTGTGTGACGCTGAAGCTTAACCCTCAGCAACGCAGCTCGGCAAGCTCGGCTACATCGATCTTCTCTGCAAGTATCACTCGGACAAGGTTGATGGCGAGGTCGTCGCGATGACAGGCCCGACCAAGGAGGCGACCGAGATGGCAGCTACGGCGGGGGTGACAGAGGAGCCACGCGTTACTCAACATGATTGATTTCTGTTGCTTAACATCCTGTTCTGTCCTGACTTCACTGGTCGCATGTTTGAGGCAGACAAGAATCAAAACCGAGTAAACATCGACAAGCGCGCTATCAATGAAAACAGTCGGTACTGGAAGGACATCGCCCAAGCATACAACACGGCACGTTAGAAGTACGTCGGCCTTGTGTAGATGGAACGGGCGCAGTACAAAAACATCACCTCCGCTTTGGCGGTCGTGCACAGTAGTGAAAAGCCGTTGTACATCTGGAAAAAGGTGACAGCGCGCTATACTGTTGCTCGTGGCAAGTCCAAACTGTCTGGACATCACGAGCGCGGCTTCTTCAAGTACTGCCAGTGCCGCAAGGATCTTCTCTATCTCTACGATTGGCTTCAAGTTAGACCCAATCAGCTTGATGACGTGATGGGTAGAATATCAAAGCAAGCCCGGATGTCTACCCTCGACGAATCCGTAGATATGACCAAGGAATCGACCCCTGCCGACACTACTACACCGATATTTTTTTTTTTATCGTACGCCAAACCACTACACTCCGCTGAATTTGAGAGAAGAGGAACATTTAGGCGTATATTACGGTAACGACGTGAAAGCCCAGTGCTGCCACCACAGCGAGAATTATTGGCGTCATCAACACGATCACTCAAACTAATATCTCCAGGAGATTCTGCACTTCCATCACCATTGGCATGAACCTGATCAGATATTGCACCGCCGCAGATATCATTGAGCGCCGAGACATCGCGATCCAGGTCTCCAACAGTACGTTGTCCACTGGAAATCGTAACAGCAAGCAATTCAGGCCTGGTTCCGACACCCCGCGTTATGTTAGGCACCTCCATCTCGCTGGCATGATGGCGTGCACTAATCCTTCGCCTGTAGTGCCCCAAAACTCACCGTTCTCCAAAACATAAGTCCTTTGCCTCAGTTCCGGTCACGTTGCCGTCGAGAGGAATATAGCGGCATAGGTCACTTAGGCTATTTCGACTAGGAGGCTAGGAACTCCAGCCTGCTCCACGAAAATTCGCCACGCAGTTGCGAACATTGATCGGTCGGATGCTAAGTCTTTAGCATGACGAAACGCGCCAAAGTAAGAATCATCATTATCGTACAAGTTTCTAAAATAACCGTATTGCACCAAGACGTGCTGGGTTTAGACCAACTAAGTGACTCTCTCGAAGTGGCTGTCGTCGTTTAGAAGTGTGTCCAGTAGCGCATAGTGAGTTTTGTTTTCAATTTCCCTGCATACTCTGAAGCTGCGAAGATTTCAAAGTTATCCAAGGTATCAAAGGCCTCGCACTGTCCCGGCGGATTGTCACAAGACAGGGTTCAAGCCGCGGGGAGCAAATGTACTCTGGGTTGTATGGGTCGGTTGGACCTCAAATGCACCGTAGTATCTTAAAAGGTCGCGATCATGGGGTTCGGAAGCCCCTCCTCTCGTGGGTTGATCGAGCTGATGTGGTTCACCATTTCCTGGCAAGGCAACGCACCCTGTCGAGCAGGCTAGGACTGTAATGTCTAAGGGCAGAGAGGAAAACTGTAATGCATTGCAAGTAGTTGATAAAGTAGACTAGATTCGTCAGCTTATGGTGAGCATCGTCACGGAGAGCGACCGTCAGTAGCATTGTTATGTTCAAGAGCGCCGTCACGGTGCGCGACGTCCAGCATCAGATGTATGACCAGTGGCGGTATGGCTTGGTCAACAACGGCATGGACACCACCGACAAGCCGCACAAGCCATTGTCGGCCAGCGTCTTGAAGGGCGACAGCTTGCTCGGGATCCTTGTCGGCTGCATCTTGGAGCGAGGTACCAGCATCTGAGTAGCGTCGTGGGGCGCAACGACCCCGCCGTCCTGTATCAAAGGCTGGCAGAAAACTGGATCGTGAAGAGCGACGGCCGCCAGCATGACCTATCGACGACCAGTGGCATGATTATCGACGGTCAGCAGGATGACCTGCCGTCAATAAGCTGCATCGACAGCGGCGACCAACTTGCTCATAACCATCCAGCGCCTTGGAGCGGGATAGTCAGCATCATCGCTGTCGTTGGAGTTGAAGAGCGCTGGAAGCGCTATGACCAAGGCTGGAGGGAAGAAGTGGCTTTGAAATCGACAGCCAACATCCGATGAGCAGCATCCTTGAGAGCGACGGCCGGCTGTCCTGCCGGGGGGCAGCATCCTTGGCAGCGATGACCAGCATGATATGGAAGCAATGCCAGCATCACGACCGCCCTTCACACAGTGCCCTTGTCGGCGGTGGCCACCATACGGGCCGTCGGCTACCAGTATCGACGAGCACGGGCGTCCACGATTCTGGACGTCGACCAGTGGCGTCATGTGGCGTGACGGCTATCGACAATCAGCGGGAGTGTAGCATCTTGGAGATCGCCAGCCGGAATCACGACAGTCAGCGCGCGCCGCCGCGGGCGTTTGTGGAGAGTGACCAGCAGCACGTCGGCCAGCAACGAGCAGCGTCAGGACCTTCGGTGAACATCACAGCGTCCAAATTCTGCGGACGAAGCCACGGCGGTGGGATTGATTGCAGCGGGCAAATTTGGAAATGACGTCGAATTGATCCGGCGCGCTACGACCAGTCTAGATGCCGCCACCAACTCGACCGAAGCTACTCCGATTCCGCCAATCAGATCCACGAAGTCAAGAAGGAAGAGCGTCAATTGGACCTTCAAGTTGAAGATACCATTTGGAGAACAGTGATTGGCGGAACTCGTGAAAGCGAGCCTGGAGGATAAAAGTAGCGATTGCCATGAATGTTGCACGAAGAGAGCACTGGGCCTTGTTTCATGGCGTCACGTGCTGAAAATGGGAGTCCATATCAATACCAATATAGTGTCTGCCGTGACGGAGCAAACGGCTTCCGTTTGGTAAGGTCTGAGTTTGAATATCGCTCTCTCGTCGCGATGTCAAACTTTTCAGATACCGACGACCAGCTGTTGTTTTTTTTGGCAAAGGCGCAACTGGATTCGCGTCGCTAGATCAACTGGAGTATCATATACTTGAAGATGTCATCAACCAGGAAGAGTCAACAGCAGCTTAAAAGCAGGCTAACAACGCTCAATAAAACTTACGGGGAAGATTTGGACAGTTTTCCTAGGCGGTTTTTCAAAGACTGCACCAAACCGTCTTGCCGGCCGCCAACGTTGAGTCGTCGACCAGTCAAGGCAAGCCCTCAAAGCAATGCTGACATTCACCGCCAAGTTTCAGAACTGTTTGCAGTGATTTCGTCTCATCAACTTTGGCCAACTGGCAGCACACATGATGCTCATCCAGGCGAGGATACTCCGACTGGAGTCACTGCTATTCTATCCGAATTACCACCACTGTCGCACTCCGACGTGTTTCTCGATGTTGGTTCCGGTATCGACAACATCATTGCTCATGTAGCCCTTGCCACGCAAGTTGGAATGGCAATTGGAATTGAGTTTCAAGACCACCTCGCACAATTGTCAAAAACAATTATCTGCACTACGACAACAAGCCTTCCAAAACTCGCCAAGGGATTGATCCACCATGGCGATATTCGGACGAGGAGCCCCGCCACACACGATGTAATGCAGTCAAGCACGGTTGCATTTTCAAACAATCTCGTCTTCGACCCAACGAGCATCGACACGCTGGAGCTTTTCGTCACAAATACTCCCAACTTGGTTCATCTTGTTACCATGCGCAAGTTATGTTGTCGCCACCATGAAGGCTGCAAACGCGATTTCTGCTCTGTTTGGAAGCGTTGCAGGACCATACCAGCTTCTGTTTCTTGGTCTACAAACCCCACATTGCATTTTGGTACACCCGATAGATTTGCAACCGCAGTTGGGTTATTGATAACCTCGTGTCAACAAGTTGCGCATCGATGAAACTCAAAGAAGATAGCTCGCACAGTACTGCTCGGCATCACCTCAGCACTTCCAGTATCATCAATCTCTGCATTTGTATCAGTATTATTATCATCGTCTCTCTCGTTCTGGTGCCACGAACTGAATCGCGTTCACCACCAGCAACTTCTGTGTGCGCAGTAGCAAGAAAGGGTGATGCGACAATATATGAAGTCGAATGCTATTAGGTCCAGATACTGCTCGTCGGGGATCAAGTGAAACCAGGCTCTTCGCTATGAGGTCGACCCGGGAACACACGATTCGATTTATCCATGCCCACCACCACCACTGCTTGCGGCTTCTATATTCTCGTTGCTTCCGCTGGTCTATGAAGTCATCTCGAGGTCACAGGCATGTAACTGAGCACGAACATCGACCTGACGGAGGAGAAACAGGTGCAGCTGCTGCTGTAGTGCAGACGTTCCTGGTGTTTTCGTCCGTGGTCGTGCTGCCGTTCTTCATCGGGCCGCGCCGTGGTCTCTCACGAGCGCGCCAGCTGCTCTCTGCGCATGGCCAGCTAGGTGTGAGCCAACTTCCTGGTGCCGCTGCCGGCCATCTTTGTAATCACGGTCCTGTCGACGGCGGTCATGTCGACGGCGCTGCTGGGGATGTTTATGGCTGTCCTGAACGCGTTTGAGTACTTTTCGCTGACCCTGTTCCTATCGCTGATATGATGCACGATGTGATGACCGTACCCACGGTCACGCTACCGTGCCGTGGATCGTCGTCAGAATGCATTGTCCTGTGTCCACATCATTTTTGCGACGGCAACGACTACGAGCCATGCAGAAGAGCTTCTAGATGATCCTGAACGAGTTTAAGAAGGACCGTGTATACCAGGGTCATAGCCATTTGAACGGATGGAGTGGGCAATCTCGCAGCAATTTGGTGCAGTGTTCGCTTGATACAGCGATGACCCAAAGCCGAAATATCATCAAATTTGACCGTAACACGCGGAAATGATTTTTCATTTGTGTCCTCTTCGCGGTTTCCGTCAAGTTGATACTGAAAGAATGTGTACGTGTTCATGCGTGCAGACGTCGAAGCAGCACATACATTGTCGACGAAATCATATTTGCGGACTGAGACTCAACCAGAGCTAGAACAGCAACTCGTTCCATGATTGCCTCCATCTCAAGGACTAATTCCCAATCTGCGGCAGAAATACTGTTGAACACCTCCTTCTCGTGCGCTGTCAAGTTTGCATTCTGAAAGTACGTTCTGAAAGCGGTGTAGTGAATGATAGAACGTTGAAACAGCTTAATAGCAGTACATGCGGAGATCGACGGCGCCCCATCATGATTCAACAAGACAACGCTAAGCCTCACGTATCTCCAGTTGACCCGGAGATTGTTGCGGTGGGGGCATGACGATGGGTGGTGTATTTGTGGTGTTGGGTTTTGACCGAACTGGGACAGCTCGGTCGCCAAGGCAACCACCGCCGAACCTTTCGGTGAAAGGTACCATCCCACTCCGATTGGCAGATTACATTTCCCGCGACCGAATGACCAGGAGGAATTAGTGACAGAGCTCCCGGCTGGTTATAATAAACCGCCGGTCGAGGGTTCTGATTAGGTTCTGTATCCATCTCTTATCCGCACTTAGTAGGGGTCGACTGTATGCTCGATCTCTATAGAGTCAGGTCCAGGATCTCCCACAGAGATCTGTTCACACTTGATGTTTGGAGCAGAACGCTTAGGTCCCTCTATCTCGGAGTGAAGCTTGCACTTACTCACGAGATGAGCGAACTCGATTCGCAGATTGCGCTGGTCCAAGACATAGGACTGCAAGCGATCCTCACGGAGTTCACGGGGCTTCTGGGTAGTATAGCCCCGAAAAGAGACCCACTTCCAGAAGATGTCCTCCGCATTGACATTCGTCAAGGTGTTCTTGGGCTGGACCCAGGGGTAACCCCAACACGGTGAAGCCCACCCTTGTTCTCAGCCTTCTTGCGGAGGCTGGTGAACTCCTTCAAGGGAATCCTGTGTGGTGCTAGAAGCACACACCGAGCGGCCTCTATGTCATCAACGAATAGAGGCACGTTCTGAACCAGGGCGCGTTCGTAAGCGCCCTTGGAGACGTGGTGACCGCGGGGGCTTGAGCTGCTCCAAGAACAACGGAGAGCCCGAGATCTCATCGGGCGGGAAGTAGCCCCGCAAGGATCCACTTCCGCCCGGTGTACGCGCTCCAGAAGATGGGCGCGCAGTAGTCGGCACAGGTAACGTGCGCGACCGAGCAGCTTGAAGCTTTTCTTGCTGTTCATCGAGATCATTGGAGATCTCACGGGGCTGCGGTACAGCCCCTTCCTCTTCCGAGGTAGAGGAACCGAAGAGCGGAGAGTCCTTGGCTCCGCCCTTGTGGTACGGAGTCTGACCACTGAGCTCGAACTCCTCGGAGTCATCCTTGACAGGAGACCGAGAAGCAGCACGCTTCGAAACGCGTGCGTGTTTGGCCTCAGCGGTCTTGGCCTAAGCGGCCTGTGCACGCGCCTTGCCCTCAGTCAGTGTGAGGTGGCGAGTCACTGCACCAGACTCTTTGAGGCTCTGGACCTTCTCCTTCGCATCAATGGAAGGAGGGGTGCCATCCTCAGGCGGCGCATCAGACGCTGCCGTGGACATGTTGTCCTCTGGGTCCTCTGGGTCCTCACCCGAGTGGACAATGCGCGTGGACCCCGCCTCGGAGACCGGCTCCTAGACCTGTGGATGAACTGCGAGTTCTCACGAGTGTCCGGAGGCACTGAAGGCGAGCGACGCCGACGAGGACTGGAGGAGTCCTTGGCCGTGGCGGTCGCGCCTGACGCTACAAGCGTTGCAGTAGCGTCGGCAACGACATCATCCAATGCATGAGCTTTGCCGCGAGGCTTAGCACGGTTAGTCTTCGGCTTCGCAGCCTTAGACTTGGGTTTGGTGGTCGCAGAGGCGCCACCTGAGCTTCCCCTGGGGGGCATGCTTGAAGGGTCGAGTGGAGACCCGGTGAGAGGCTTGGAGGAGCGCGCACGCGTCCTCAGCTCTCGCGAAGCTGTGCGGTGTTCGTGCAGCTTGTCGATGTGATTCGACTGGGAGCGCAAGATGTGAACGCTCCCAACGACCTCCACTCTGATTGGTCGATATGTAAATCGAATCTAAGTGGGGGGATGTAACGGGGTTACATTCGGGTAACAAGGTTACTCTCTCGAAAGTGATCACATCGCTTTCTACATGGCTACATTTGTCATGAGGTCCTGAGAGCCACTCAATCGTGGGCTCTGGGGCATTTATATAGGTTTCATTATAGGTATCTAGTAGTTTGTTTTGCAGGCCAAACTACAGCCCTATAAATATATTCAGTCTTAATTCTACCTTCTTTGGTACCAGTCCCCTTTAGGCCAGGGACTAAGTGAATTAGCGTTCACTGGGAGTTTGTATAAACTTCCTAGCACACAGTTCCGCTGTGCAACGTGCTCGTGTGACACTCCGTCACATAAGCTACGAAGGAAGTCTATGCTACCTAGAACGCTGAAATGTGATAAGGACTTGTACAATAGTGCGAAGGATGTGCTAGTTGAAGCTGCTCGTTCCAGTCCTATCTTCTTCGAGTCTGTGCAGTAGTTAATACCTGTTCAGTCGATAGTATCGAGTTTTAGTTGGTCGTTGCCAAACCATACCTGAAATATCTTTTACCCGAAGGGTCGTCCAAAACCTCGTAAATCTTATTTTAAAAAACAGCTTATAACACGATTTACTAAGAAACCCTATTTAATTATGTCGCCTAAAAGCATACGTACGATTTTAACTTGATTTCAGTATATGTGGGCTTAATCTGGCTAGACAACAATACGCTAACGATGAAGAGCGCGAAGCTGTCCTGGAAAAGCTAAGCATGCGAACTAAGCAAGAGACCAACGTTTGGAACGTTGAGCAGCTCCGCCAACACATTGATGTTTGTCGTTGGTTCCGTGAATACGATGAGAACGAGTACCCTACAATTGCAAAGCTTGCAAGAGTTTGGTTGGGCCGAAGCTCGTCGACTGCGTTCCAAGAACGTGTATTCTCAATTGGTTCTTTTGTTATGAGTCCGCTTCGAACTCGCACCGACAACGAGTGAGCACAACGACAGCTAGTACTGCACCACAACCGGGCAGAAATTCAGCGAATGGAGGAGAGTAAGAACAGCATGTGGTAGATTACAGTCGTTAGTAGTAGTGATATTAGTATTAGTACTAACATATATTTCGCAGTTAGTAGAACTAAGACTAATCTAGATACAAAGACCAAGTCAGTTTTAGTAATAGTACCAATCCCTTGAAAGGCCCACTACTATCAAACCCTGTTGCCAACCTTTCATCCTGCGCCTAAATCCTCAAATAAATGGCTGACGAAGTCGTGCAGTTGCCTGAAGACAGGACCTCGCCTTCAACGTCCTGAACTAATCTAGCTCACTTTTCGTCGCTGGCGCCACACATGGAGTGAGGTCGCGCCATCACAATCAAATTTTGAAAACGTCACCTTATCCTTTGCAGAGCTCGATGAAAGATAAATTTCGCAGAGTACACGCCAAGGGCAGGCGGCAAGAAGTGAGCTGCTGCCCCTCTTGCAGTCATGGTACATATGTATATGACGGCACGGAACTATAGAAAGCTAAAGAGTGGCTCGTTTTAACGATGGAGACATACCTGGTGATCCACAACCCATACATGCACCAAAAGATGCAAAGGCTCAGTCGGCATTCGCCTGACCGCCTGAAACCTCCTTTACGAGACTGCCCCTGTGCTCGCAGTAGCAATTGCGTGCTGTCCGCGAATCTCGGCGATGGCCCTTTTGAGCAGGCAGCGCCTTGCCGCAGGATTTGTTTGTCGTTGCCGCCCCCGCGCCCGGAAGACGAGACCTCTCGCTGCATTGTCGGCCCGAAAGTTCAAAGAAGGCAAGGCCAGGCTTCAGTTTGCGAGCATTGGAAGATCTACCGCGTTTGATTGTTCGGGCTCAGCTACAGCCATTGGCAGCCGCGGTTGAAGCGAGCCTGCAAGTTGCAGCGCCAAACTCGTCGCGGTTGCTGGACAAACACGCAGGGACTGGCAGCTGCCAGTGGCTGCCGGGACTGCACCAGGCTGGATCATCTTCCGGACAAAGCGGGGCCGCGGACCTCGTGCAGAGCTGCCTTTCCGCGGCGGCACGCGCGAGCTCGACAAACCAAGAACGGGGTGCAGTGCGCGCTCTATATGGTCCATATAGATGGAGGCCGACATTCAGCTCGAACTCGAGAAAGTCGCCTGACGGATTTCGGAAGTGCGGAGCGATTCTGGACATTGTCTATCGATCTAGACAGGTAAGACCGCACGCGCGGGGCTGGCTGTTTGGCTCCGGCTTTTGCTGGATAAGCCGGAGTTTGGGCGTCGCCTCTGCAGCCCGCACGAACATCGCCGTCCAGGTGGCGGCGCTCCTGCTTACCAAATGAGCGGATTTCAACCAGCGGCCACATGCCACGACCAAATGGTTTGAGCAATGTGTGGGTCGCGCTGGACGTGCACTTGTGAGACCGTATCCTGCGAGCGCCCATCCGTTTTCGCTTCAACGAGAAGAGGAGGGTTCTGGCGGTGAGCCGCTCATTAAGCGAGGCGGAGGTGAGGTGACGGTCATGTTCAGGCCGAAGTAAGAACCATGATCAAGCCGCACCACCCGGCTGGCCGTGGATGACCAAACACGGTAACCGAGCGGTCCTTGCTTGCGGGCAGTGGCCGCCTCTACGCTCCGCGGATACTTGAACAAGATGGAGCGCGCGTCGTGCCACCGCGGGCAGGCCCGCAGAAAGAATCGGCGACTCGCCGGGCGAGGGCACGAAGCAGAGAGAGTCCAAGCACTGAGTGCGGGCAGGGCCGCTGCTAGCGGGCGGGATTGTGAGTCAAATCCCACAACACGCGCTAATTTTTGGCGGGCGCCGCTCACCACTTGATCTCGCTGTCGAGGCGACACAGTAGGAAACGTCCGTGAGGCCTGCGGTTTGCAGGCTTACTCAGCGAGAAGCACTTCCCATTTTGGACCAATCCGCATCGCGAAATCATGCGATTGGACAGAAGTCGGATTCGAGGAGACGCAGCACTGCATTTGTACAATATCGTGGGCTTAGCTCGCCTCGTTTGCCTTGGCAGCACAAGTTGTACCGCGCCTGCGCTCGGCTTATTACTGCAACCGCGCTCAACTGTCGATTTCGACTCGTTTGCAAAGTCTGCCACAGCGCGTTGCACGGCCATCGTGGGTGCCAAAATCCTGTCGACGAGCCGCTTGTGGCCGACTGAAGCTACGATGCTCGGAGACATGAGTGTCCGTTTGCTACAATCTACTTCGAGACCCGGCGGCTGTGGTCCAGCGACATTATACTACAGTGTCCATACCTGGTATATGCGACGCTATCCAAGAAACGGCCGCCGCTTAGTGAAAAGCTGCTCAAATTCTGAATAGAAACCGCCAATAATGCATCTGAGAAATCGGGCGACGCCCCGAATTGGTTTTGCACAATGGTCGATCTCAGGTCGCCGCAAGCTGGCCTCGGTGAATCTCGCCGCCGAGCGAATCTGCCACCGCGGATAGGCGTTGCGCGATTCCGCCTGGGGCGTCTAGGCGCCCAAGACGCTGGCTGGCCAGGCCGGCTTTCCCGAGATCGATATCGGAACGAGCGGCAGAAACAAGCACACCCAGCAATTGCAGCTGCTTTTCACTCACGGCGACTAGCGCCTCACCAGCGATCCCGCAAATTTGAGCCTTTGCCCGCTCCTAGCCCGGGATCGGCGCCAAAATATTCCCGGAAAACGGTGGCCAGCATGCCGTCGAAACGGCCTCGATGCAAATAGCTCACGGCCAGCAATACCAGTCCAGGGCCGCTGGGCATGACAACGGCAGCGTCAGGCGCCCAGCAGCGGAGGCCGGTGCGTCTTGTTTGCCTGGGCCTCAGTATGCCACTGGCCCGTTTTCCGGGCGCCTGCTCTCTGCAACACGGCGTCCTGTTTTAAACACGTGGCCTGGTGCTACGCTCCTACCCTCTGCCAGCTGTCGGGCCACCGCGACAAAGCGGAGCCGAGCGTCGAAGGCCAGGCTCACTTCCCATTTTGCCTCTTTGCCCGCCACTCGCTCGCCCCTTTGCTGCCACCATGACCCAAGTGGAGATCCGCGGCGCGAGCCCCATCGGAAGCCCCACGAGCCCGAGCACCCTGGCCTCGCCCTGGACCAAGGACGGCACCTACATCATCGAGGCCACGCGCAAGGCGCACGCCTGCTGCAAGTCGTGCGACGCCACCATCGAGGCCGGCCGCCTGCGCGTGGGCGTCGTCTACCAGCACCGCAACGGCTTCGTATGCATCAACTGGCACCACGTCGAGTGCTACAAGGCCGTGCCCCAGATCCCGCTGCAGTGTCTCGAGGGCTTCAGCGACCTGGACGCGCAGCAGCGGAAGGTGGTCGAGCGCTACCACCTCGCCGAGAGCGAGCCGTACTACCTGCCCGAGGTCCGCACCTGCGCGGCATAAGCAGCGCCACCTCCTCTATGTGTTCGTGTCCCCGCGAGTTTTTGACGTGACGGCCTACGCCGAGCCTACGCATGGGCCCTATGCAGCGCTGCCCCAAGAGGCGATGCCAGCCCAGTGCACTGTACTGTGCGCACCTATTTAAGTATAGTTAATATGAACCCAAAAAGTGTCCAAACGTATCCGCACCAACTTGCTTCATGCCCTCGCCTTGTCACGCGTGCGAATAAGATCGCGAGCGGCAAGTTTACAGTCGAAGCAAGCACCGGCACAAACAAGGGGCGCTTGCGATGCTGCGGGCCACTTTGCCTCGTCACTGTGAGAAAGGGTTCAAGTCGGAACCTGCAGACGCTAGTAGCTCTCAAAGCTGCGACGACATACTTCGTATTCAAGTGCTACCGCGTGTCGGCACTGGGGTGCTGCGCATCGACACTAGAGCTTGTCCAGTAAAGTGGTCTGACCTTAAGCTTAGGTACATGTATGCTACAAAACAAATACAACGCGCCACGGCTCAGACGCGCCAACGCACATCGGCCTTCTGTGCTCATGAACATGCTGGCGCATCGAGGCGGACGTCTCTCTCTTCCCGCATTGTCCCCAAAATCACACCGTTCTTTTACTCAATGACCTCTCTTTTACAATATCTTACGACGGAGGGAACTCCTACTTTAGGAATACTGATCGGGTTACCTTCTGGGTTACGTGCTCGGGTACGCATGACTGTATGGGGGTCGTATTGGCGGGGTCTATTGTTATCCGACTCGACCTCTTTCCGAGGCATTTGCCAGTCTCTACCTCCTCTCGCCTGCCATGGACGTGCCGATGGAGGACCACGGCAGCTCGTCGCACGAGGAGAAGTTCCGCGTGTACAACGACGCGCTGGTGCACGCGGCCACGTGCCCCGAACCCAAGTGCGAGGCGCACCACGGCCGCTGCCACAAGGTCAAGGCCAGCATCGACCACTTCGTGCGCTGCTACGGCCCGCGCCGCAAGGTCTCCCCCATTGAGAGGTGCGCGCTGCTATTGCCTCCTTTTTGTGCTAGGAATTGCACCCCGTTTTAACGCTTTCCGTCGCTGTTCTAGCTGCGAGATGTGCTCCAAGATCTGGGGCCTGCTCTGCTTCCACGCCAAGACGTGCCAGACGCCGCTGGGCCAGCGCTGCGCCGTCTCGCAGTGCGACTACCTGCGCGACAAGATCGCGCGCAAGCGCGAGAGCGACAGACGCGAGCTGCAGGAGGCCAAGGCCAAGGTACAAGTCAAGCTCGAGGAGTGGCCCGTCGAACGGCGCATAGCGCAGGTGGAGGCCGACCGGCAGCAGGTGCTGCAGCTCATAGCCGACATCCGCGCGGGCAAGACGCGCCAACCGCACGTGGTAGAAGCTCAGCAGCAGCCCATGCTGTCTATGAGTTGAGAGCTCCTCGGGTGAAGAACGCTATGCGGGACTGATCCGCTGCGTCCCTCGGTCTTTGCGAGGTCGGATCGTTTGGTCATCTGACCTTGGCGGTGCTGCGTTTTTTGTGCCTGAGCTGCAGCCGTGATGCCAGGAGAGGCGACGTCCGGGTTGGGTCCCAGGGTCTTGCGAATGGAATGTTATTTGCTTTTTTTTATTTGCTTCGTATTGTTTTGCTGAGCTGATGAGGCTTGTCCTGTTGATGGAGCATGGTTGACTCCATCCTTCCCTCTCTGCTTGTTCCGTGATGCTGTTCGGTGTGTTTAGCGCTTGTGCTGGTGAAGACGGCGGGGGTGGTTTTCTTTTCTGATGCCGTCGGTACAATCGCGTTGTATGCGAACATGCAAGGTGTTGTCAAGCAAGTGCTCGGTGGTGGGCGGTTGTGGGATGAAGAGGCGACACTTGACCGATGCCAATATTGGGCGAGTAACGAACGGGACCCTTGGTCAGTTATCGCATCCAAGCGGGAGCTGAAGCGAGAGACGTCACTTACGGCTGCAATCGCCTGTGGAGCGCCGGTAGCTGAATCGGAGTTGGCGTGACTGAAGCACCTGCGGTCTTCTGCCTTTGCTGACCCCATCCAGCCTCACATCAGACAAAATGACCACGATCTACCGCGTCGGCGAGCGAGTGGACGGCTTGTACGATGAAAACACCGACGATATGTGGTACCCGGGGCGAGTGCGGTGCGTTCATCAAGGTGAAGCAGAGCCGGACAGCGCAGACACCGCCACGTTTGAAGTTTTATATGATGACGGAGAAGTCGAGATGAATGTTCGACCTGAATTCCTTCGCCAGCACGTGCCTGGCACCATTTGCGTTGGAACACGCGTGCGATGTCGATACGACGGCGGAGAGGAGTTTTACCCCGGTCAAGTTTCGGACGTACAGGAAAACGGACGGTATACCATTGCGTACGATGACGGAGAGATGGAAGAAGACGTGCCGATAGATAATATCATGGAAGAGGAGGCGGAAGAAGTTCAAGTAGCTGAAGAAGAGGGGGAGGACAAAGTGTCAAGTGAAACCACGAATGATGTTTCGCCCGATCATCCAGAGCAACAGCAGGAGGAGGATACTGAAATGGAGGAGGCCGACGATTCTCCGAGGAATCCAGCAGATGATGCCGGCAGAAGCGCGGACGTGCCACAGGAAAGCGAAGAAAGCGATGGAGACACCAAGTCGAATGAACCTAACCAACCCGAGGAGAATGTCCACCCGCCCAATCCAGAACCATTCCAGTACAGCGAGCGGCTACTCCAACCTGCTCGCCAAAATGATGATCCTTCTGACACAACCCCTGACGAAGTGTCAGCAGAGCGCGGGTACATCATCGATTCTCTCCAGTTGCTAGAGAAACGACTTGGTGATGCAGCATCTACAAAATCCGTTCTATCGACCTTGGTTAAGCAGATGCGTGCCTATCCTCAGGTCACGGCGGACTTTGTGCATGAACGAGGTGGCGAGCGCCTGGTCATTGGTGCACTCAAGTTTCATCAATCACATGCCGTGATTCAGTGCTACGGGTTTGTGCTACTACGTCGATTGTGTTTCTTGTGCGTGAAAAGCACACACTACCTGCTGCGCAATGGAGTTGTGGAGGTGGTAATGCAAGCAATGAACGCATTTGCGGAGGATGCCATCCTTCAGGCGTCTGCCTGTGGAGCACTGGCCGTATTTACGAGGGTACATGCTGGCCTGAACATCCTCATCGAATACCAAGTCGCACAGCTAGTGCTCTCTACTCTCATTTATCACAAAACCTACAGTGTCCACACGCGGCAAGTACACTACTACGCGTGCGAAGGTAAGATGCCCATCAGGTAGATGCTTCATGGTTACTATTGGTATTAACTCACTCGTCCATTTTTTGGTTTTGGTATCGTATCACAGTTTTGCTGGAGCTTTGTGAGCTGGATGATCTTCAGACTCAAAATTTACTTTGTGGCGAGCAGGAGGAAGATTTTACGGGCGATATGTCCCCCATTTCTCTCCTCCTCTTCTTGTTGCGCCAAGGCCTTTCACTCGATGACAAGAAAGCTTGCTGTGCAGTTGGCAGCTTACTCATGTGGTACGATTAGCATTGCTTAACTAAACCTTGCAGCTATCGTTTGGTAGCAGCAAATTGATGAGAGTTTGTGTGTTTGCGTGTCATTTCCAGTTTGGCTGCAAGTGGCCGACGCGCGGCTGCTCTGATATTGAGTCTCAATGGACTAGCTGAGCTGTCCACTGTGATGGCAAGATACCCAACCGAGCCGAGCATTCAGAAGTACTCTGCTGCTGCCTCCAAGCAGATCGCGATCTGCAGTGTCCGACAATCGCCAACGAAGAGAATCCAGGATACAGCCACAGAGATTTTACGGGAAGCCGAGTCGCTTGAAAACACCCCCACAGAAAAGCCACTAAAAAAGCGGAGTGGTCCCCGACGATCAACTAGCACCGGAAAGCGAAAGAGCAATCCTACTACAGGCTACGGGGCCCCAGTCTATCCACGTGGTGCAGCTTATAGCTCAAACACACCTTATCGAAACTCTCAAGGTTTCTCCAAGGTGTCGTCTCCGTACGGGCAATCAGCTTCTGGATTTGGTGGTGATGTGAACTCGTACACTTATCCTGCTCGTGATTACCCTGCAGCTGCAACGGCACCTCAGCAACCTAGCCGTTTAGTTATACTCGATCGAAATCTCGGGGTGGATAGTGGTTTCGGATCGACCAACAAGTACAAGCAGCTTTCAAAAGAGGACCGACAATCGGAGCTTTTCGATGCCTATGGCATCCAGGGGGTTCCTGGTAGCTCAAGTGGGAGGCCTTATGGGACGAAGCGAGCGCAACTGCGAGCACATCTGGCATCCGCAGAATCAACTTGGGCAACGCCACAACAGCAACTTTCCTCTACCAGCAAACCACACTCTAGTCGATCGGAACATTTAGACCACGGTCCTGCGTATTCACATCGGGATTTCATGGCCAGTCGGCAGAATAGATGGGAATTTGACAATGATGAGCCCCACAACGCGGCTTACGATACGGATCCGAGGCAACTTCGAGGTGCCAAAAGGAAGAAGAAAAACCTGGGTGTCCGAACCGCGTTCCAGGTAAACGTTGAGAACGAGAACCAGCTCCGAGTCTCTAGAGAAACTCGGTCTCCTTATCCTTCACCTCAACGCCTAGGTGTTGCTACGAAAAGGGCAGCGAAGGCACGTCAAAAGCGCATCACTGCCACGGGCCATTCGTCTCTGACTGGAAGGTCGAATGATGCTTCTTCCGAATCACTCAACGACTACGCCACACAGTTGTTTCAAGATAATGCATCCCGCGCAGGAGTGAGTTTCCCAGTCAGTTCCAAATTGACGCCACGGGAGAAAGAGGAGATCCGCGAGCGCGAGCGACTGAGCTTTGCTGAAAAGCTGCACAAGATGATTGACAAAGCAAAATCGACGCTAGCAAACGGCAACGCGACTCCCGTTTCTATCGTGGACTCTGTGCCGCGGTCACAGAAATCTAGTGCAAGTACTAAAACAGCAAGGAAACCCCTCTCGGAGGACAAGCGTCCGCCGTCAAAGAAGACTCGCGCAGCAGTTAGCAGTACGCCGAAGAATGCCGCCACGGAAGTGTCGTCACCTCGAGAAGCAGCAGAAGCACGGCCTGCAAAGCCGACTTTTGGAGCGACTGAGCGTCCAGCTGCATCTAGCGATGCTCCGTCAGCTCCTGTAGTCTCGCGACCAAAACCCACCCTTTCACGGACTGTAGTGGCCCCAAAGGCGGCTCCTGACCAAAAACCTCGACCTGCTGTAAAGGCAAACAAGACTGCTCCAACAAAGTCCGTCAAGACGTCTCAGATCGAAACCCCCAAGGAGCTTGCGGCGGGGACCGCACCTGCCAAGATTTCTCCAGCCGTCAAAGCTCCAGAGGTTGATGAGCCACGTCAAAGCGAATCTGATGTTGTCGTAGCTCAATCTGTGGAGAAATCTGCTCAATCGGCTGATAAATTTGTTGTACCTGCGGAAACGAAACCCGTGGTGCAGGTTGAGTCAGCAGCAGGAAGCAGCGACAAACATGCCAAGGTGCCATCAGATGTAGCCACTACTGGGGTAGCTAGTACAGAAAATGTTCCAGGTGACGAAGGAAACACTGGCGATCTCCCTGGTAGTGACCCCGGTGTCGAAGATGTGCCTTTGGTGGCGGCGCCAGTTGAGGCCACGACTGTAAATGCTGATGATGTTCTACTAGCAAAGGAAGAAGGTGCCGTACCAGAATCTACTGCAGACGCAACGGTAGAAGCTACACCCGAACGAACAGGACCTGCTGAAGTTGCCCAGCAAGCTGGAGTATCTGCTTTGGAAGAACCTAGCGCAGTACCTGAGCCTACCGACGACCAACCAAGTGGGGGCAGTGTAGCAGTCGATGCAATGTATGGTGATGCCTTCAGCGAGTTTGATGATAACGGAGGTGACGATGAGGACATGACAGTTGAAGCTGGGGCAGATACAGATGACACTCGGGCGCCAGTCACGGGAACATCAGATCTCCCAACAGATATTCCGTTGCAGGAGAGCAAAAGCGGTGAAGCCCTATATGATGATGGTTATGATGAGTTTGATGACGACGAAGCACCACACACCGAGGGAACTGAAGCTAAAGATTCACCTGCTGAAGACGCGGTTGACGGGGAACCTTCAGATATGATCACTCAACCGGCAGAGACTGAATCGGATCTAGCAGTAAACGTACCCGAGGGTGAAGACGAGCAGTTAGCAGAAGCAGAAACTCCTGTTGTTGCAGCTGATGAAGCGACTTCACCTCCAGCTGAAGGAGACGAAAAGGGAGGTGAAGGTTCGCTGCACGATGCCAACGTGGGTGAAAAGGGTGATGCAGTTGCAGCGGATCCATCAGAGAATGATCCTGAGGCAGCACAAGAAGCTCAGTCAGAAACGGCAGATGTTGACAATGCGCCAGAAGCAGCTCCAAGTGCTTCAGTTGTTAGCAACGTTGAAGACGAGCAGGAACCTGTGAATTTGGACACTGATCCCGTGACTGAGCCGTGCGATGTAAACGCAGCAAAAAGTGATGCACAGGCTGATGCAGCCGTCGATGAGAATGGTGACATCGGTGCTCCTTCAGACAATGCAGGAGAAAGTGCCCCAGATGGAGGGAATAACGATGGTACTATTGAACAGGACATATCGCTTAATGCAGACGCTAGTGGCTACACTTCGGTGATTGAGCCAGCTAAAACGGAAGGCGGTGTGGAAGACGCTGAGCCAAGCGCTCAATCTGCTGCTCTATTGGAGGATGAGACCGCAGTAGTTAATCCTCCGGATGAGGCAGATGCTTCAAGTGGCCCTGCTGCTGAAGAAGCAACAGCAAATTCAGCCCAACTTCAGCAAGATGAGGGTAGTCCAGCGGAAGAGACTGATACCGATGAGCATCCAGATGAGCCGCTGCCGACTGAAGAGTCTGCACGTTCGCTAGAGCAAGACGAGGAATCCAAGAAATTGACTGCGGATAGCTCCGTTGTAAGCATTCAGTCTGCCGCGTACGACGAGGACAATTTCGATGACGAGGAAAGCCACCAAGAAGAAGAGCCAGGTGATGCAGTTGAGCTCAGTCCTGTCGCCGCTCCAGTCGAAGAGACTGTTGAAGTGGCCGAGCCCGAACAGCAAGAAGATGACTCACCCGATACTAAAACAGCTCCTGTTGAAGATCAATCGCTGACTGACCCGGTTGGCACAATCGACCGAGACGAGAACGAATCGAAGGTACTAGCTGCCAACAGCTCCGAGCTAAGTGTTCAGTCTGCGACCTATGAAGATGAGGGCTTTGACGATGGTACTCAAGAAGAATCCCATGCCGACAATTCTGAGGATAACGTAGCTGAACAAGAACCCAGCGTTGGTGAAGTCGCTGATAACACTGAGGTGAATTCGTCGTCCGAGCCTGTCGTACCAGTTGACAATGCACCCACAGCACCAGATACGAGCGAGGACGACCAGCCAGAGGAGCTGACAACAGACAATGAAGTGCTAGTTGCAGCACCAGAGGCCTACGGAGATAAAGACTTTGATAGCGCCGCGTTAGCTGATGCACTCAAAGAAACAACAGCAGTGTCCTTGGCGCCCGAGACAGTAAACGAGCCTTCAGAGCAGCAACAACCGGAGAAGAGTGACCCCACCTCCACTCCAGAGTCGGAGGTCGTTGCTGAGCCTTCGCTGACAGTAACAGAAAGTGTGGCTGCTGACCAAGAGGCATCAGAAAATGTCCAAGAACCTGTCGATGTTGAGGCAGAAAAGTATGACGACGATGTGCAAGTGGATAACGCCGATGAGGCTGATACTGAGGGCGATAGTGCATCTGCTGCTGAACCTGGTACTGATGATCACGTTGAAAGCTCTGATCCTGTACCAGTCACAGCTGATAGTTCCGCGACCGATTCATCATTTAAAACTGATACACCGGAAGGCGAAGCTCCTGTGATCACCATACCAGCGGAGGCTGAATCTGCACAAGAAGATGCCGAAACCCCACCACCTGAAGCGTATGACGATGATGACTTCGGCAATGGTGTAGAAGAAGAGAACGTGACACCTAGTGCGGTGACCGGGCAACCCAGTGATGAAGGTGGCCATTCGGTAGCTGTGAAGACTGACAATGCTGCGGATCCTGTTGCAGTGGAAGATACTTCATCCGAATCTGAGCCACCAACAAGTGATCAGCCTGAACAGCTTGATGAAAGTCGAACTGATGATACAGCTGATTCGCGTATTGTGCTTGATAAAGCTGACGATTCTGTATCAAGAACGACACCTGAACCTGAGGTAGCGGCTGAAATTTTGTCCGACGATGTTAGAGAGCACGTTGGGTCACCTGTTGAAGGTGAAGCTAAAGTGGATCCCGCATCCGATGATGCTGGCAACTTTGTGTCGGAAGTTGCACGATCCGAGCCCGAATCGCGGACAGCTACTTCGGATGAGCAGCCTGATGGTCAAGAGTACTTGATCTCTCCTGACGAGAAACCCGATGCAAGCTTCGAGTCGGAAAACGCTGCAGATAGAGTCCAAGCAGAGAATGTGCCAGAGGCTGAAGCTCGCTCAGATAATCCAGTTGAGGGTGGCGACGCTTTGGTTAAAGACTCCACCGAGTCCAACCCAGCTCCGGCAGTGGTTGGCACATCCGCAGAACCGTCGGGAGATGCTACACATGAGGAAATCCAGTACGAAGACGACAATTTTGACGCGGCTGAGGATGATACAACTGCAAACGGCGTAGCATCTGAAAATGACCCTATCCAATGTGACTTTGGTGCGAGGAAAGATTGCCTTCTTCCTGCTGAAACCTCTCAGCCCGAGGAGACTGCGCCTGTGGTGAGTGATGATGGTGAGGCCCCAGCAAGCGATGCCACGAAAGAAGAAGCTGCAGCCCAACCTGCTGATGTACAAACGAGCGAAGCAGGACTCGGCATCACTGAAGCGGTAGCAGACACCAATGAAGACGTTACTGTGGAGGTGGATGAACAACCTAAGGGTGATGCAGCTGTAGAGGTCGACGATCAAACTTCTGCTAGCGTGGGATCGGAAGCTAATAACGCGACAATCGCTGAAGCAGACGTTAAGGATGAACCACCCGCATCAAGGTCAGGTGACGAGGAAGACTCCCCTGACCAAGCTTCGCTAGAAATGCACGAAGATACAGCAGTGAATACAGCTACAACCTCCGTGGAAAACGAAGCTGCCGACAATGAAAGTGCTCCAACTGAAGCTGAAAGTCCTGCCATCGGTTCTAGTCCAAGCAACGAAGTGTACCCTCCTGATGAGAATGATTCAGCACAACCGTCAAGTGACGTTCTTGCAGTTTCTGACTTGCCATCGAAGGACGAACACTACGATGATGGATTTGACGATGACCCCATCGTTCCTGGTATTGATCCAAGTGATTCTAGTAACCCAGGTGACACCAGTTCCCTTGTTGACCCTGTATCTATTGTCAATGCGGATGCTGATCCTCCCGAAAGCAGCGCTGTAGCAGAACCTACTGAGGATAATGTCGTAGTGGAAAGCAAGCAAGCGCACGAAGATCAAAATGAGAGCAATGTACTCGACACTAACCCAGTCGAAAGTACTGCGCAAGACGAAGCTGACACAAAGGCTAAAGAGTGTGATGTTGCCAGCGCAGCTGAAGTGGAAACAACAGAGGCACCAGTAGAGACTGAACCAGCCGAGGTAGATGGTGTAAAACCTGAGACGGTGGAGCCTGTATCAGTGGAGTCCGAGGCTGTGGAGCCCGTGACTGTCGAGTCGGAGGGCATCGAACCTGAAGCTGCCGCGACTGACAGTGTGGAGCCCGTCGAGTCGGAGGCTGTTGAAGCAGAAGCTATTAAGACCGACGCGGTTGAGCCTGAAGCTGGAGAACCTGAAGTACTATCCTCTGAAACTGTGGAGATTGAAGCTGTCGGACCGGACAGTGACGAGCCCCACCCAACTGAACAACCGACAGCCGTAGAGCCTGTGGTTACGGGGTCTGAAGCAGTGAAGCCTGACGCGGCGGAATATTACGCACCAAAGTCTGAAGCAGCAGATCTGGACTCCGTAGAACCTGCGACTTTGGGGGATTCTGCCCTGGAGAGCTCAATCGCTGACCCCACTCCCGAAGAATCTGCTGCACCGGAAGCTGGCCAAGAAGAACTTCCGACAGAACCTTCGGAAACATTAGTTTTGGCTGATGCTGTTGTAGGCGATGTCGAAGACCTACTTGCCACCGAGGTGCCTGTCGAAGTTCCGGAGGATACTCCAACTGATACCAACGACCCGCGTTCGACCGACGAGAGCGAAGTCAAGGAAGAATCCTCACAAGGCGGAGAACCGCCGGCCGAAGAGGGTGCCATTGACCAGCCTCAGCGTGAAGAGCTTGTCGTGGACACCATCAGTTCTTCCATTGAAGCACCTGCGATCGAAATTCCTGTCCAAGCGACACCTGATGAGCCGCAAGACTCTGTTCAGTCAGCAGCTGAGAGAACGCTAGCAGTTGAGCCGCCAAGTTCCGACTCGACGGCTCCGGTTGGGGGGAATGTCGATGATCAAGCAATTGCAAGTGAGCCTCAGCCCACAACTGAGGTGATCAATGACGCAGTTGAAG
Organism: Phytophthora pseudosyringae; assembly: GCA_019155715.1. Classification (NCBI taxonomy): domain Eukaryota; phylum Oomycota; class Peronosporomycetes; order Peronosporales; family Peronosporaceae; genus Phytophthora; species Phytophthora pseudosyringae. Next base: position 37,410 of record JAGDFM010000142.1, on the reverse strand, counting down.
TGACAGGTGACGACGCAGCTACTCTCGAACCAACAGAAACGATCGTGGTGGCCACTGAAGATGCACAACCAGTAGTTGAGGACCAAGCACCCGTCGAACCCGACTACGCAGAAACTGATGCGCCTGCTGCTGAATCCCCAGTCGTTGCTCAGGATGAAAGCGCACCAACCGATGCTGTGGTGCAGGAGGCAGCACCAGAAGAGCCCGCGGGGCAGGGGCATGAGGAAGCCCCCAAGGCTTCGGCAATTGAAGTCGGATCACCCCAGTCTGATGAAGTTGCTGCTAGCGAAGGACCAAAGACCGAGGACCAGTACGACGATGACGAAGCGTACAACGACTTTGATGACCAAGAGAACGAAGGCACCGCTCTGGCTTCTCCCCCGAGTGTCGAGGTCCCAGCACCGGCCGCTCCTGTCGCCACGGAGGCACCAGCTACCGAAGATGAGTATGACGAGTACGAGAATGACGACTACGGCGAGGACGAGAAACCGGCTGAAACTCCGCGTGCAGACCCCGTGGCGCCAAGGTCCACGCGTAGCGAACCTCCCGTTTCTGCGCGCGAGGAGGAGATCGAAGAGGTGACGGACGAGCCCGAAGAAGCTGACGAGGAGGCGTATGCAGACGACCAGGACGCGTACGAAGACGACGACGCTCCTGCACCCGTTCCAGCAGCTTCTTCCCGCAAGAAAGACAATCCAACTCCGCCAGCCGAAGCTTCCGCCGACGAGTACGAGGATGACAACGAAGAAGACTACGCCGAGGACGAGATCGAAGACAGTTCTCCTCCCAAACCTGCTCCTGCTCCTGCTCCTGCACCAGCTGCACCTGCAACCAACAAGTCGGACGACGAGATGGACGAGGAACTCGGCTACGAATCGGACGAGGGATACGCCGACTCCGACGGCTAAGAACATCCCGTGCATATATATTATTTTTTATTTATTTCTCCTTTAGGCTGGAGAAGTCCCGCTTGCCGCCCGTCTTCTCCACGAGGCGCGTGTTCTCGATCACGATCTCGTGGCTCAGGGCTTTGCACATGTCGTAGACGCACAGCGCAGCCACCGACGCGCCCGTGAGCGCCTCCATCTCCACCCCGGTCTTGTGCGTGACGCGCACGTGGCACTCGACTTCAATGGCGTCGGGCGCCACGACCTCCAGCCGCACTTGGCAGTCCTCCAGCGGCAGCGGGTGGCAGAAGGGGATGAGCGCGCTCGTCTGCTTGGCGCCCAGGACGCCGGCGATCACGGCCGAGGCGGCGATGGGGCCCTTGGGGCCCATCAACTGGTCGTCCCCCAGTCTCCGCAGCTCCGTCAGCACGGCGGGGGGCACGCGGATCGTCGAGCGCGCGGTGGCCGAGCGCCGCGTTACCTGCTTGGACCCCACGTCCACCATGCGCGGGGAGCTGCCGTCGGCGCTCACGTGCGTGAGCCTGCACGCGTCCCCGGCGGCGGCGGAGAAGCCGCGAGAGCGCAGAGCTCGAGGAGCTCCACGCAGCATCTCGGTATACATATCATAAATTAGTCATGCCTTACGTTCGATATATGTTGTTTTAGGGTCTTTAACAGTAATATGTAACGCACACAGTTCATTTGTAAGTCGGTTATTACCAAACTACCCACAGATGAGCTTCCTTAAAGAAACTGTAAATTACACGAGTCTGGCCGCGTATTATTCCAGGCCCAGCAGCAGACAAGAAGCCAGCCAGCCAGCCGGGTCCAAGCACGTCCCAAGCCTCGCCCTCCCCAGTCCCGCACGTCCTCCCGACCGATGGCGATGGCGCAGCTCGCTTCGTCCACGCCCAGCGGCGGCGCCAGCTCCGGCCCCGCCCCCAGCAGCAGCAGCAGCTCCGCCCCCAAGGCCTCGAGCGAGATCCAGGCGCTGCTGGGCCAGTTCGACGCGCAGATCAACAGCATGATGGACTACCCGGCCAAGGACACGATCAACGCGCTGACGATGCTGGCCGAGCGCTCGCAGTTCGCGCCCGAGGTTGTTAGCTTCCTGGAGACCAAGATCCACCGGGTAAATGAACCTCCACAGCCTCCTCCTGTCGCAGAAGAAGACGCGTTGTCTGCTTCCTCCCTCTCTTCCCTTCTCTCTCTCTCTCTCTCTCTCTCTCTCCGTCTTCATGTGGTAGCCAGTTGTTGAGTTCATTGGTTGCTCTGCTGGGGAGCTTGGAGCTGCCTCTTGAAGAGCTCGTGGAGCTCGTGGAGCTGTTCGAAGAGTAGAGAGGAGGGTGGCTACACTGGCACACACACATGAGAACCGCTAGAGAACTAGACAGGGAGATGGGGAGACTGCACACGACGACGTTGGACAGGGTGGCGGTGCTTGTCCGTCAGCGACGAAGCTGATGCTCACTGTGCTTTTTGCTTTCGTTGGTGTACAGGTTGCGCCGAACTGCAAGCTGCCGATCTTCTACCTGACGGACTCGATTCTCAAGAACGTGCGGGGCCCGTACTTGCCGCTGTTCGCCGCCAAGATCGTGCCGCTCTACTGCAACTGCGTGCGCCAGGTAAGTTTGGTAGATGAGCTCGGAGAGACGAATAAAAGAAAGAGTCTTTGTCCTAAACATTTGAATTTGTGTGAATGGACCTGTGTGTCTGCAGGTGTCGGGCAAGGACCTCAAGCGCTTCATCCACGTGCTGAACACGTGGGAGACTACCAAATTGTTTAACAAGGACGCCATCGCCCAGATGCGCGCCGTCGCGAACCGCGCCATGCAGCAGGCCGACCCGTCCGCTAGGTCGGTACCCGCGAGCTTCAACCAGGAGACGTCGTCGCTGCAGGCTCGTGCTCCGAGTGCCAGCTCCAGTGCGAAGCTTGCCCAGCAGCAGCAAGACATGGAGCTGCGTTCTCTGCTTACGAAGCTGCAGAACGACATGGGTATCCACCCGACGGAGCACATGAGTCTTGAAGAAGTGCGTACGAATAACCCAGACTATTACAACCAGCTGCTCGAGTTTCATGCCGCCTCGAAGGTCGAGCAGGCGAGCTCAACGCGAGGGCCTGGTGCTGCTGGTCCTGGTGCTCCTCCTCAGAGAGGTAAACAACCGTCTCAGCAGCATGCTCCAGTATCCCGAGTCTCTCGACGCCCTTCTCCTCCGAACGACCCACGTGCTGGTCGGGCGCGTGCACAGCCATCTCCTCAACAAGTTGTGCCTCCTCCGTCCCAGGCTTCTCGCGCGGAACCGCCTCGAACAAGCTCGATAGTTAAGAAGAGTAGCGCCGACGACAGCTCTGCTGCCAAATCTTCTAATGTTGCTCATTTGATGCAGTTGCTGAAGCGTAAGCAGCGTGCGCCCTCCCCACCGCAGCAACCAGTTCAAGAGATCACTAATGACCCGCCTCGTGCCCCGGATGCCGCTGCTGTCATGTCGATTCTGCAGAAGTTGAAAGACATGTCTAACGGAGGCACTTCATCTGGACCACCAACTTCTCAAGCCCAAACCCAGCAAATCCAGCAACCGCAGCAACCGCAGCAGGGAAACCAGCAACAGCAGGCTCCGCCTCGCAGTGATAATGCTTCACGCATGTGGTTCAGTGACAAGGTCGTGGCTCACAAGGACCGTGTTGAGTCAAATGTGCAAAAGCTCTACGCCGTACTTCCTCTTGTGTGTCGTGAGAGTGGTCTGCGCTTCCGTGAACAGGCCCAGTTGGATGCTCACTTGGACTTCCTGTTCCAGTACAACCGCGCTCGGAAAGAGCGAGGCAAGGGTGGCGTGTCACGGTCTTGGTATCCGGACGAAGACCAGTGGGTGGCCGACTTCTCCGGGGACACAGCGCCCCGCGAAAGCACGAGCAGCAGCTTCTTTGACAGGACACAAAAGGAGATCGAGAAGAACGCGGGTGAGCAGGCCTCATGGGAGAATGCGTGTGTGACAGTGGACGAAACGATCACTCACTGCCGGATTTGCGGCGAGCACTTCTCGAAGAGCTGGAATGAAGAAGAGGAAGACTGGATGTACACTAACGCAGTCGCCGGCACGATCCATAACACTGGCCCCCACGGTAACGAGCAGCAGGATACCATCTTCCACAAGTACTGCTACGACACCGTGATGGCGAACTCGAAGCAAGTCACACCCGCCCATCTGATTCCTGCAGAACGAGATGTGGCGATGAAGGGGGCCGCGAGCTCCGATGATAGTATGAACGGCAGCAGTGGCGGTGTGAAACGATCGCTGGATGAGGTACGCATTTGTGCTGACGGGAAGGATTGGTTATTTTATAGGCCGGACCATTGACATGTGTGCTGCTGGTTTTGAATTCTAGGACGACAGTGATAGTGACGGTGACGATGATGTCAAACGCGTGAAGACTGACTGAGTTTTGAAGCTTGGGGCGTGTCCGCACCAAAAGAATGAGAAACGTGTCATGCGGATGTAATGATTAATGAGTGGGGTGCTGGTATTTTGTTGGTGTGGTGCTGCGGCAGCGATCAACTGCTTCAGGTCTCGTCTCTGATCTTTTGCTTCCTCTATCCAGATAGTGCGACGTTGGGATGCATCTTCACGCTTGATTGAAGCGCAGCAATCTGCTGCGCAGATAAATTTCTTCAATAAATACGACGCTTTAGCATTTACCGTTTGTGTGTTATGTATGTTACAGATACGTTTGTGTGTTATGTATGCTACAGATACGTTTGTGTTTTCACGTATGTTTAGCAGAGTGAGCCCAGCAGCGCAACGACAGCGAATATGGTAATTCGGTCAGCTGGGTTGAAGTAGCACGTGCGCGATATCAGATCCCACTGCTCATTCTTGAATGCGTCTGGGCGAGGAGGCAATTTGCCTCGGGTCACCTCCGACACCACCAAATCTTCGTCCACCATTTCACGCCACGGGAATGTGCCGGTCACGGCTTCGATGATACACATGCCGAAGGAATAAATGTCTGAAACGAAGGAAGGACCTCGGTCATAGCCCCCAAGGCGCTCCGGAGCCTTCCACCGGATGGCACCAACCGTTCCAGCACTGCCGGTCCAGTTCAGCTTCTTGGCAACGCTGCTCAGTCCGAAGTCGGTTAACTTCACTAGGTGGTCGGAGCCCACGAGGATGTTGTTCCCCTTAAGATCTCCGTGGATGATGCCACGCTCATGCAAGTGCTGAAGCCCTCGAGCAGCTTCGAGCAGACATCTCCAGACGTCGGAACGAGACTTGTGCTCAATTTCCCACTCCTTGAGAAATTCGTTGAGAGTGCCTTCGCTCGCGTACTCGCACACGAAGAAGGGCCTTCGGTCAGAGTGCTTTGCTGGTTCGTCGAGGTTTCGTGCCGTGGCAGATTTGCCCACGTGGCATGCTCCGTAGAGTTTGACGACGTTTGGGTGGTTCAGCGTGAACCAAATGTTAGCTTCGCGCAAAAAGAGCTTCCGGTCGCTGCGGAACAAGCACTTGACTGCAACGGTGGCGTTGAGTCATTTGCCGTGGTGAACAGCTCCAAACGATTCCGCGCTGATCTGGCTGCCGACCTCGACTTCGTAACGCGGAATGAACCACTTTGGCACAGCACTGCGCTCCAGTTTGCCGGAGGGCCCCATTACAGTGGTCGCAGATTGTTCGATCGCCCGTAGCTGGTTGCGATCGTAGCTGCTGCGGTGCTTGGTCGCCTCGAAAACCAGAAGAGTGGCAGCCTCGATTTTCTCCTCCTCCTCGTCTAGGCTGTCAACGAGCTTGTCGAGAGCCAATTGGAAGGATTCCTGTTGGGTTAGTCGGCGAAAGTTGCAGTGCTGGTTCCAGTCGTGAACGGAAGTCGTCGCAGTTCTGGTGAAACCACAGCGCGCTACCAAAGCATCGATCTCACCGTGGGAGGACACACTGCTGTGCTCGACGCTGCGGGATGATGCAACGCAGAAGGACGAGACGCTCCTGTCTGCGCGGTGAATCAAAGACCACCTGAACCGCTTTAGGATTTCCATGAACGAGCGAACCAGCCCTTTTGAGCAAATGGACCCCAAAAGTTGCTGGTGCACACTCATGAGGCGCTCGAAGACATAGCCGTCCATCAAAGTAGATTCACTGTCGCCTCCGTTGAGTTTGTCCGTGGTCTCTTGAAACAATGTCTCCACGGACAGGTTGAATTTCGGATCGACGTAACTCTGGGTGTACTTCACGATGCCGGGTCCATCTTGGGGTGGTTGGTGGACATTTCGATTCCAGAAATGCCAGTGCGTAGGCTTATCGTGGTGCTCAAGTTGCTTTATCACATAAGATACATCGTCGGCAGGCCACGAGGGCATCACGGGGTTTGCTGCCAACTCTTGTTTCTCCAAAGTCACAATGGGCGAGCTCGCTGCAGATGAAAGCAGCTCTCCGCCGTGAAGCATAACTTTCTGCTCCTTCTCCGTGGAGAATAAGCGCTCAAGCTTCAAATGTATGGGCATGGCGTGACGTTCATGCAGAAACTGCAGTACGTGAGCAGTTCCGAGCAACACATCTCGACTCGGTAGCGGCGAGACCGATTTCTTCAAACTCTGAGCACTCTCACGCACCAGGACGAGAGACTTCCCGACGTGGCACGCCCAAACAGCTTATCACATGAGGGTGGTGCAGGTCCCACCAGGCAGAGGCCTGTCGAATGCAAAACTCTTCGCTCTGCTTTAACAGACGCTCTACGTCAACTTGAGTGCCTTGCCAGCGACTCTGTCGGGTTTCGTGGGCCGGAACAAACCATTCCGGGACTGTCCCCACAGCGATCCCCGAAAGTCTCGTACACGTTTCGTACGCATCTGCGATCACGTCGAACTCCATGTCGGTGTACGTATCGTCTCCGTGCTTCTGGAAGTCGTACACCAGCAACGTGAGCACTTCCAGTTGCTGCTGTTCGTCGCCCAACGTCAGCGCCAAAAGAGTTTTGTTCGCCACCATTTCTGGAACCGCGCCATTCGCTCCTGGCGCTCTTGCTGGAACACGCTTTACCACTTGATCATCTGGCGAGGCTCCGGGATGTTGTATACCGCGAGCGCGACGTCCAAAAGTCGGTTCAGTCTCGAAATCTGCTGCACGATGTACCCGGTCTGCGCCAGCTGAACGAGCGCGTAGGGCTCGTCTTCGTACGCGACGATGGCTTGAACCTGGTCGTCCACTGCATTGACGATGCCCTGCAAGACGTGGCGCGACCCGAAATTCACGCGGGACCCGGCCAGCGCTTCCGGAATCCACCCGTTGGTCAGATTCCGAGAGCGAAAGCAGTCGAGCGCCATGCAGCGAGCCACAAGTCTCCGGTCGACGTCGTCGGAGTCGACGGTTGACTGGACGTCCACGGGTCCCAGCGTCGTGGGGTCTGTTGGGAGCGGTGGGAGTAGTAATACTTAGCACATTACGCCGGCAGTTTTTTTTCTTAGCATCTTTTTACAAGGAGAGTAGGTTTAATCGTTTCTAATACCCAGCTGGTGTTTCTAACCAGACAGCCAATCCATAACCTCAGAGCGTAAGGAGTCATTTAACTCATATTAACCAGGTCTGAGAAGGGTTAACCTTTGTATCAGTTCCTGCAACCAATGTGATCACACAATTTTTCGGCTTAAGACGATTGCAAAATTTCTCCCTCCATTCTTTCTCATTCCAGAATCCGCCGGCTCGAAAAAAGATGGTCAAGCTGTTCTTTGCTGTCGTTGGAGCGACTGGGAGTGCGTTTCCTGTGGACATCGATGCGGGGGAGTCGGTGGGAGACCTGAAGAAGGAGATCAAGAAGGAGAAGATGTACGAGTTTCCTGCCGACCAGCTGCAGCTCTTCCTTGCAAAGACAGACAAGGGCCGAGGTCCGTGGCTGACGGAAGCTGAAGTGCAGGGCGGTGTGGCGGACACCAGTGGCCTCGAGGAGTTGGACGCTGCGGGGGCACCACTCAACATGGCTGGCTTATCGGAGGAAGACGTGCGGGTCCAACTCACGAGGAAGGATGTGAAAGAGAGAAAGACCCCTGTTCACGTGCTGGTGGTGCTTCTGAACATGTTGCGCATTGGCGTTGACAAACGATATACCGAAACGATTTCATCATACATGAAGATTGCCGATCGTCTCAAAAACAGCGAGGAGGTTCAATCCCTTTCGAGGCGCCTCGCGAACGTGATCGTGGAAGGGGAAGCGCCCACACCATTTATCGTGTTGGAAAATTCGTCCGGCACGGGCAAGACGCAAATGGCATTCAACTTGCAAGCCATAGGGGATTGTGATGTGTTTTACATTGTGTGTGGAAAACCCGGTGATCGCGAGCAAAGCGTGTATAGCGCGTATGCAGAGCGTACGGTAACATTCCGAGATTGCGTTAGCACTGACTTGGGAACCATGGAAACGAAGTCACGTGGCAATCACGATTCACTAGGCGCCGTCGGCGAAATCCGTGGCCGCACGACACTTGCCTTGTACGGCTTCATTCTGGCCGCGCTGCGTGGAAGCGAATTATGCTGCGGAGAAGCTCAGCGCTCAGACGTTGAAGACGAACTCATTCGACGTGAAGAGCGTGGCGCGAAGCCCTTTGTTTTCTTTCTGGATGAATTTCCACGTGCAGGGAGTACCAAAACGCATCTTGATGATAAGGAGCAACGAGAGCGTGAAAATTATCTTTGTACGATGAGAAACGTGTTTCGCTCGTTTGATCTTGCTGTTGTGGTCAGCTCCACCAATGGAACTGCACGAAATCTTCTCGCGACCAGCGACCGATCTCGAGACTCTGGGCCGTGTCTCTGGTGTGTGGTGGTTCCCTCGTTTCCTCGTGTGGATGTCAACGGTGACTCTGGCATACCCTTACTGCTCATGGAGATCATTAAACATAGCCGACCGCTCTTTGCTGAGATCGCGCTCAAGTATGTGCAACACAACCCGTACAGTGGCAACCGTGACCTCAACGACTACTTGAATACGATGGCGGGGACTCTGGCCTCGCGATTTGGTGCGCTGAAAAAGCGGACGGACGAGTTTAAGATCGGCCAGCTGTGCTTGTTGCTCTGCACCAGTTATCACGTGCTGGACGACAAAGTGAATACCATTGACGGCCACTTTGCCCGTCTTTTGGAACAATCTGCCTTCGAGCTGCATCTAGACACAGATGGTGGATTGTGGAAGGACAATAACTCCTGGACATGTCATTGTGTGATGCCATCCCCAAAGGAAGACATGCTGCTGCACTTGACAATGACGGGAGGCCCATTGTTTCGTCCGTTCGACCAGCCGCTGTGTACGGTTATGTCGAAGATCCAACCTCCATTTCACTATGAAAACACCGAACAGCGCTCGAACGATGGGATGCGTCTCGAAGCGTTGACTGCAGCTGCCATCGTGTTGGCAAGTCATGCTGGGGGCTTCGGTGGGGTGGCATTCCCGACGTTTTTGCGTGAACTGCTGTTCGAGTTGGGTGTGAGTGAGCGAGGCGAAATGATGCAGCTGCTTCGAGACGTTGAAAGCGCCGGGTGGGGAACTCGGGTCGTGCCGTTCCTGTCTCCTCCGAACGAATAATGGCCAGAATGGCTAAACGACAGCTCGACGCGCTTTGGCAACCTCTTCCGAACTCCAAACGAAGATCGCATCGATTTTTGGACAACCTCGAACCTCATTTCTGGCGAATGCAAGGATTACAGCAGTGCTGTAAATCTTCGCGTGGTCAAGAGCATTCTGATGCGTGTACCCGCAGAATCCGCGATTCACTTGGTAGTGACGAATACTCTGCAGAAGCAATATTTTACAGCCAAGTCATCATGGGAAACCTTCGTACGTGAACAGAGTTTGCAGAACGTTGATTTCTATCGCATCTCGAAAGGGTCGACGCTACAAGAAATCGAAGGGATGACCAACCAAAGTAGCAGCACAACGACCAAGGCTGACAAGCTGGTGCTTTTCATCGAGCTTGGGTAGAACTCAAAAAGTGATCTCAGTTTTTTTATTATTAACATTTATATTTTTCAGGGCTTCTGGCGATGTGTTTGAGTATGAAGCAGGGTCATGCGTTGTTTATTGGTACTTAGTAAGGCCAACACCGACAGGCAACAGTGAATCTTGAAAACGATAATATTACAGTAGTTTTCATAAAACGAAGTTAGGAAGTCATCTTGCTCGCTCGAACGACCGTCTGCGGTGTTTTAATTAATCTAGGAGCTATCCAAAGATTTTACGAAGATGCGGTACAAATATTATAGTAGTATCTATTTTTCTCATCCTGACAAATATAAAGTTATTAATATACAAAGATGACGTACTCTCCCGAGCAATACCTGGCTAACAAAGTGCGCATCAAGGAGGCACAGAGGCGCTACTACCAGCGCACACGTGAAGCTCGCTTAGGGTATCAAAAAGAGTATGATGATAAGAATAGAGATCAGATTCGGACTCGCAAGCGGAAACCAAAAACCGAACCTAATCCAAGTGAAAGCGAACCTAACACCGAAAACGAACTTAGCTAATTAATTAGTTTTTTTCTCACATAAAAAGCCAAGCCATATATAGGTGGACTCCTCCACCTGCATTAATTAATTAAAATTCAAAAACTTTCTATGGGACCATGATATAAAGTCAATCCTGATACAACATCCAATAATTATGAAGTCATCTTCACGAGAATAATATAGCCACAAATATATAGCAAATATGCTGCCTTACGAACGTGAAGGACTAAAGCGATTAAATATTAATGTAGTCAGATGGGGTACCGATTATCGCGTCAAGTTTCGAGGTAAAACCGGTAAGATGGTATATGTTAGCAACATCACTCGTCCGAGCAATCAAAAGCTGGTCGCAAAGCAGTACAATGTTTCTATCGAAGACTTGACGAAGCACATATCCAAGGACTATAAGACCGACCCCAAATATCGTTTCTAAAGCGGTCAGCATATGGAGTCTCATCTATACGAAGGTATCCAGCCATCGGAGTTCTACGATAAGCTTGAGCACGTTTTCTCTACGCAAATCAATGCGTTCAAGGTGAATGTTGCTCTCGGCTACGACCTGATTAGTCTCAGCGATGAGAATGAAACCAGGTATTTTCACCTGAATCTAGGTAATACCTACGTATTTAATACTCCTGTTGCGGTCAATAGTAAGGCTGACATTCGAAAGAAAATTATTTCAGAATCAGGTCTATGGAGCTGGCTAACAAACTTAACTACCCCAGCTCTGGATACAAGGTTAAGGCGATCACTGGCTTTAAGCTTTTCATCTACCATCGCAACCATGCTCTTGGTGATAGCAAAGCTGTCATTCCTAAGGTCATTCGCGAAACAAGCATGTCATCAACTTTCCCAAGACGAACAACAAATGCGTCTTCCATTGTGTTGCATGGCATTCGCTGCAAGATCCTAAGAAGGACCCTCGAAGAATACAGGCTCATGTGAAGGAGGCATTCAAGCGATACTGTGCTTTTAAGGGTATTAACTATACTCTGAGTCTATTTCGAAGCTTTAAGCCTATTGACCTTCTACAATTTGATGAGCTTGAGAACTGCTTCCGGCTCGCTATCAATGTTTATACAATGGATGTGGATTCGGGGAAAGTTGAATGTATTCGTCGCTCGGACAAGGGCTTTGAATCCATGGCCATTCTATCTCATGATAACCATGCTCTGTACATTAAGAGCATCGATATGCTTCAAAGCAAATATCAATCCCCTAAGTGTGAAATGGTCTTCGTTAGCGCTGACAAGCTTAAAAATCATAAGCGGAACCAATGTGAGCTTGTCAATATTGAGAGTTTCCCAGCTGAGCCAACTATTTACAGACCGCCTCAAAACTCCACCAGATCAATGCTGACGAAGTACTCCATCAAAAATATTGATCACTACATCGATCACTTCATCGTTTATGATTTTGAGGCCATACTGAAGCCGACGGGTATCCAGCACGGTGAAAGCACAGTCTTCACGAATGAGCACATTCCTGTTTCGGTATCAGTAGCTGACAGTCTCTCTGGGGAAGTAAGATGCTTTGTAAATGATGAGCCAAAAGCTTTGTTAAAAGATATGTTTGATTACATCAGCAAAGTCAGCTTAGAGATTTAGAAGTACAATGTTCAAAAGTATGAGCCGCTTCTCAAGAGGATTATCAAAGCTCATGGCTTTAGTGGTATGGAGATTCCTGGATTACAGCTTGGGAAGCAGTACTCAATGGATGACGTTGATAACTGGATCAAGGATGACACTTATGCCGGTTTCTTTGATTTCCACAAGACAATTTCCTTCGGGAAGGAGAGGTCTGATTACGGCAAAATCAAGCAGCACCTCGATCAAGTACCAGTGTTGGGGTTCAACTCTGGTAGATACGATATCAACTTGATTAAGAGCGACCTATTTGCTGTGATTGGTACTTCGAACATTAAATCTGTGATTAAGAACCCAAGCTATATGTGCATTGCTACTTCAGATATGAAGATGCTTGATATTAGCAATTATGTTCCTGCTGGAACAAGCTATGAAAAGTATCTTAGTACATATCTCGGTGGGTGCAAGTGTGATGACAAGATTCAATGTGTCTGTGGTCTTGACAAGGGGCTATTTCCATACGAGTACATCGAAGCTTTCGATGTGCTCAACGAAACCAACATCCCTTCTAAATCAGCATTCGACAGTGCCCTTCGTTGTACCAGCATTACCAACGCTAACTATGAGCGGATAAAGTTCGCGCTGTGATCTAATCAAAAACGAGTATGTTGCTTCTGGCGATATCCTTAGTGCCTTTGATAGAGGTGATGCTGGTATTGATCATCTGATCAACTATGAGCCATCGCAGTATGCGTGGATGAATTGTCATAATGTTCGTGATCAACAATTACTATCAGCATCTACAACCAAAACGATCAGAAAATTAAATTCCGTGATACTTCAGTTTCGATCATGCTCTTGCTTCGATCAAAACAATAAACTTCTTCATTTAGCTTTTTTTTTCTCTACTGAAATCACATTCTAAAGTATCCCCCAGACTTCTTCATAGCGCGTATCTTCGCCATGTGATCATTCGCCTCCTGGGACCCCTTTGCAAACCTCTTAGACTTTGGCTTGACAATGCCTACTCCATAGCGACGTCGAACCTCACCACGAAGCGATTTGATCAAATCACCGTGTTCTGGTTTGGAAGTTTTGCTCAAGAGAAATTTTTCTCCAGCATCGACAGCGTCTGTAAGAATCCCCTTACGCTTCGTGTAAGCGAGAGCACGTTTGGCTCCTTTCTTAGCATCAGCCATCGTCAGACGTCCTCCAAAATCATAAGTATCACTGTCGCTATCATAAACACCGATACCAGTCATAGAGCGGATAGCAGCTCTCGCTGGAATAGCACCTTGCGGAGCTCCGAGTGCGGTTGCAAGAGCGGGAACAGCTGCATCACCAACACGAGACAGTATCCTTGAGTCTTTACCAAATTTGAAAGCAGATTTGATTCCTCCCCAAATCTTACTCCATATGCTTGCCCCGTGCATGCCTCCTCCTTGCATGTGCTTAAATGGATAGCCGATCTCCTTGTGTGTGATAGCTAAACGCGTTCCTTTACCAGATTTTTGAGCTCGAAGAGCTTTTGCATACGATTCAGGATGAAGATGAAGCGTCGCACCAGAGCCACTCAACTCATCTTTAGTCAAGGATAGAGTACCGGTCTTGAACGCTCGCTTGAGCTTTGTCTCTGGAACCGACGCTGAAACTGCTAATTCTTTGAATGTCATGGTTATATTTCATGATTGATTTATTATTTAAAGAATGGTTAAATTTAAGTTTTTGAATCGGCTCAATAGTCCAATCTTCTTGTTTTGTTTGCAATACAACCAGAGTATGCGCCATATGCCGCAATAGTCTCCGTGAGTACCTTGATACTGTTTGGGATACTTTCCAATTCCATACTTGGTAGGAGCTGCTTCGCCCATACTATCAAAGTGCTCAGTATCAACACAGGTCCAATGCCCTACATCAAGGTTAAGAGGCCTAAATAGTATCAAATAGACCCCTTTCTTCGAAATCGGTTTCAATATTTCATTTGATTCAAATATTCCGTCCAGATGTACTCCAATTCGATCTGCAAGCTCGATAAGATCGTGGTCACTGGTGATTGACTTAATGAGATCGCTCATAAATTATTTAATTTCAACGAAAGTATATTAGAAACCATATAGATTCAACAATGAGCGAAACTCAACTATCCAATCAGTATTTGTACCAGAGCTCGCTGCAAAGCGATCCGGAGATCAAGGTATCTTCTGGCAAACGCGTACCTTTTGTGATCGATCGAATCAAGGCTCGTATCAGAACGGTGTTATCACTATCGATGCTACAGCTCAGCTGAACCGCTCTGAAGGATTTGCGTGTCTTCGCGATGCATACATCATGCTCCCATACAAGGTCTCGATGAAAAATGGTGCTACTACTCAGACCGCCGCTGCCAATCGCTTCTGTGCTACTTTGAAGTGTGGCAACTGTAATGTCATCGATAGCATGTCTCTGGAACTCAATGGTAAGACCACTGTTTCGATGGCTGATTACAAGCTGTTTTGGAACAATGTCCGCGCTCAGACAAGTTACAGTCCTCAGTACGTTGAGAAGCACGGAGCTGAATCATTCCTTTATCCGGATGCTGCTCAGTCAGCTTTGTACAGCTCAGCTACAAGCTCGACTACTGGAGATGGATACACAAACACTACTGCCTTCTCATCTTCGTTCGCTACAACTGGTCCCTCTGGAGGATCCTCCATCGCTAACGATGGTCTTGTAAAGCGTCTGTTGTCGAACCCTCCTAACGCTGGATCTGATTTCTCCCCGTTGTGGCCTTCACTTGGTGCTGCTGCAGCTTCTACCACAATCTCAAATCAAATGGCGCGTGGTGCCTTCGTAGCGGGCGTCGCAACGGCTATTGGAATTATGGGGACGTGGAAATACATGCTAAAGGTAAAGCTAACTGATCTTCACCCTATCTTTAAGGAGTTAGATCTCATGGCGAACCCTCAAATCTGCCTCCGCTTCCGAGTCAATCAGGGTACCTCTACTATTACCGTGGATGCTTCGAAGGGTATGTATCTAACCGGCACTACTCTTGCCTCTGGTAATACCTGTCTAATCATGGTTTCTGTTTCTTCTACTGGAAATCCGATGGCTGGAGTCCTTGCTGCTTCTGCCGGGTTCAGTATCGCTTGGGGTGCTGTTGTCAATGCGCTCGAGCCTACTGTTGATGGTACTTACATGCCTTTTACCACTTCGCGTCTTTACGTTCCGTTTGTGCATCTTGAGAACCCTCAAGCAATCATCTCAAAGCCAGTCAAGAAAGTTCGGTTTAATGATTGCTGTGCTCAGTGGTTCTACCAGCGCGCTGGCACTGGTAAGCAATCGACTCAGCTTAATGCTGCATTCGATCTCCAGCTATCGGCTTCTATTAAGAATGCAAAATATGTAATCTTGATGCCTTTTGCCGAGCAAACTGGTAGTTTTGCCTCAGCAGCAGTTCAGGAATTCCAAAGTCCTTTCGATTCAGCTCCTTGGACACTCCACCCCGGATCTAGTATTAGAAACTTTAACGTTCGCATCGGTTCCCAGCAGACCTTCGATATCAGCCATGACTACGATTTCCACATGAGGTCGCTAAAATTGCATCGATCAATGGTTATCTCACCCCTGAGCTGGTTAATGGTCTTATTGACTATGAGACGTGGTGTCTAACTAACCATGTTATCATTGCTGACGTTAGTCGTCTAACTGAGCGTGATGTCCCCTAAGCGATTCAGATCCAAGGTGTGAATGCTGGATGCCAGGGCACCAATATGTTAGTATTGGTTGTGTCCGAACAAGAATTAACCTTCGATAGACTAACTGGGGAGGTATTAGAATATACCACAGCTTAAAAAAAAAACTAATATCTTAGTTCTATTCTGCTAAAAGCCTAGGGCATTTGTCAATTGCAAATTGACTCTTACGAAGCCAATCAATGTAATTGGGATCAATTCGACTGATCTGCTTGAGAGACTTACCGCGATATTTTCCCCACGTCATCAGATATGAATTATCATCAGTTAGAAATTTGGAGTGTAAGAATATTTTGATCTCCTCCCCAAAATCTAAACTGGGTTGATTGAATACCCATCGACAATAACCAGGATCGGAAGAATATACTTCTTCGATCTGGGTGCCCTTGTATTTTCCAATAGTTAATTCGTTCGACATGTTATCAGTTGGGTGTATCTATATACATAGCCCCTTATTATTAAAAGAATAATAATTAGGGAGGTGCATGGTACTGTTGCTGAAGGAGCTTTAACTAATCTCAGACATGGTTAATATGAGTTAAATGACTCCTTACGCTCTGAGGTTATGGATTGGTTGTCTGGTTAGAAACATCAGCTGGGTATTAGAAACGATTAAACCTATTCTCCTCGTAAGGATATGCTAAGAAAAAAACTGCCGGCGTAATGTGCTAAGTATTACTACTGGTGGGGCATATTGGACTGAGCTACCTGAGCTATCTGAGCTTCCTGCTATTTGGTATGAAGTGCAATGAGCAACGTTGAGTGCCTGCCATCGCCCGTACCGGCGGTCGATGGAAAAGCTTCATGCGTGTCTTTGCGGTACCCTACAACTTTGCTACTTCAAGTAGTATCGTTACACATGTGACACTAGTACTGTATCGAGATTTACCTGTTTTTGGATAAGTTTCTGCGTGGTAGACAGCATAACATTGAGTCAGTCCGTACAATGTGCAAGCATTGATCATTGGCAGACAATACGCATGCAAGCCGTTGTCGAGCAGGTTCTGTGGAACTTGGAGCAATCACCGCAGTGTAGGCCAGGGCTGTGATCCTGGAGGTCATTATTACTATACAGTAGGGCCACCTCAGCGTACCAATCCTATGGTACAACTACGACAAAATCAACACATTCAAGCACTAACTACCTCTCAAAAAGGATATTGGGGCGATATATTCTTGTTAAGAGCGGAATGGGCCTACAAAGGCACGGGCATTGCGTGTCTTGCGCATGCTGTCTAACTGTGAGTAGACAAGCACTTTTCTCCTGACGTCGGAATGAAAATCTAGCCTCTCGGTTAACGAAGCGTTCTACAGCTTTAATATCGTTTCGATTGGCTATGAGGCGTCTTCAAGGTATCGCCGTGAACACGAAGTTCTTGTATTCGTTTCCAACGGTCCAAAGTGGATCAGACGTTGTGAACTTGGCCGAACGCTCGACGACAGTTTTAGCACGTTTTAGTTGAACGCCCTTGGCAGCAGTTTTTTTTGTTTACAACATCAATCTACAACGAATACCAGTAGTGTTTGTTTGCTGGGATACAGCGTGCACAAAATCATAGTATTATACTGGGAATACCAGACTGGTAATGGACAGCCCTAATATTTTATGTGAGTTTGGGTGATGAGGGCACGTTTTGGAGTAGCTATCAACTGCATTTACTCGCGGTTGATGCGCGAATACCATGAGTAAATGAGGCTTTCAGAGGGGCAATTGTTGGTCCCCACCAACCAATCTCATCTTAATGCTGTTGTCGTTACTGGGTTACTCGTCGTAAAAGTGCGGGCAGAGTTCGTCGGGCGAGATGACAGTGAGGGACTCGAGGGAGAAGCTGCTGCGCTCACGAAACTCGGTGAGACTATGCTCGTCTTCGCTTTCGAGCTTCTTTGGTGTCAAAGCTGTTGTTGTTGAATTTTGTGCGGGGGTCTGATAACTGGTGAGCGTGTCGATGGTTTGCGTGAGCCATCGAAGCCGGCCCTTCATGGCTGCGTCTTTTTCTTCGCCGTGGCATTGAGACTCCTGCCCTAACAAGTGGCGGGCGCGATTGAGAGCCTTGGGCGCGATGGATTTTGTCTCCATCTTGCTCTCTCGATTGTCAGCAACCAGCGCACTTCGCTCTCGTGGAGGTGGCACCAGTGCGCAAATTGCGCGCGCCGACGATTCCAGCAGCTTCGGGGTCTTCGTGGCTGAGCACTGGTGACAAAGTTGGCAAAGAAGCAAATGGCCGTCGAGCTCCATCATCTGCTGACGATTCGGCCTCGAATGAGCGATGACAGCGAAAGACTCACAAAGGGCAATGAGCGCTGCACCTTCATCACCATCGTCCACTGCGTCAGGAATTGCACTAAGTGCATACAGCAGCACTTGGAGTCCATTCAGGGCGGCTACTCGAGCTTTGTTTGGTGGGTTTTGGTGGCAGAGGCAGGCAAGTGCAGTAGATGCAGCCTCGATGACTGTTGGCTGACTCACAGCATCGACTAGCAACTGCAGGAGTAGTGTTGATGCGTTGCTGTAGCCGATGGTAAGTTGGTTTACGGAAGTGTGAGCAAGATTTGCTAGCCCGACAGCTCCTGCTCGAGCAAGCTGTGGACTTCGCTGCAGGCTAGTAGCTGTGAGGCACTCGGTCAGTGCCGTGGGTGCTTCAGCCGCCATCAACGCGCTTTGATTTACAACGTGATTGTACGCCATATTCCCGAGAAGCTTGGCTGCTTCTGTTCGCACACCTGCGCTTGAGCTTTCTCGGACGTATCGCACTACTATCGGGAGGAAGTACGGACTCGCTGCGGTTTGAGACCGCAAAATTTCAGAATCTGAGGCAAAACGCAGAGCGAACACGAGAAGAAGTTAGTTTCAAAGCAGTGGTCCGAATCAATGGAGAATCGTACCATGAGATAAATTCACGAGTGCACTTAGCATATTCTGCTGGACAGCAGCATCCCAGGGGAATGGAAGCGCCTCAAGCTTTGCTGAGAGATCCTCCTCCTCATCGTCATCTCGCTTTTCTCGATTTCGTGGAGGAATGCGCGGCATTAGGTGCTGGACAAGCAAGCGCACGACGTTTTTCGACGCTAACACACGCTTGTTGGGGACGCAACTCGCTAAAGCTGCACACAAACGTGAGGCCTCGACAAGAACTCGAGCATTCTGCGAGTTTTCAAGGATTTCAACCAGCGGCGTGCCCACTCCAGCCTTGACGATCTGTTCCCGGGTGTCTAATTCATTACTCGATGATGCGGGTAGTTGGCGAGAGCGCGATTTGGTCCGGTAAATTGCTAGGTGCACGAGCGCTATGAGAACAGATCCAGTGACAACGTCTCCCATCTTCTGCCGCAATAAGTGCACTAGAAAAGGAAGCGCGCCGGCTTCAGCCACCTGCGGTGCTTGTGACGCAGGGAGCAGCGCTAGACTTTGCGCAAAACGAGAGAATACGTCCTCTTTCGGGTCGATTACAGGTGCTGGCGTAGAAGACGAAGATGAAGAGAAAGTATCTTCGGCCATTTCGGGCGAGGCAATGAATCGGTACTGCCAGTTCTTCTGCACTTCTTTGTCATTTGTCGCTTGGTCAAGATCTGCCTGGAGGTCTTGAATCTTCACCTTCCAACGCTTTCTCTCCTCCTCCACAGCTGCTTGCTGAGCGAGAATTTGGTCGCGCTTGGTGCTCTGTAGCATTTGAGAGAGATCATGGACGCGCACCTGCAATCTATCACCCCCACACAGCATTTGCCGGTCAGCGATGCAATCAACAAGTAACACTGGCACCTTCAAGCCAGTACTCGTACTTGTGAACTTGTGACTCGAGATCACGAATCTGTGTTAGCGCCCGAGTTTCACGAAAGTCTTTCTCTTGTTGGAGTTCCACGAGTTGCCGAGAAAGCTCCAACTCTTTTGGTGTTGGCACCAGCGGGTATTCCTGTTGCAATAAAATCACCAGTCACCGTCCGCAACGGCAGCAAGACAACTTCTGCGAAAAGCAATCATACCGCATCTTCTGGCTCAACTAGAGCTCTCTCTGGCATGGCAAGCGCAGCGTGCAAGCGACGAGTTCTTACCTCATCGACCGTCCAAAGGATTAGGGACGAGGTTGCGAAAATATACCTTGAAACGGTTGGTCTTTTTATATGAACAATTTGTTTGTTATCGTGCCGTTCAATACTTAAGAACTTTTGTTATTTTTCACTTATTATTAATAACAGAGGCTCTCGTCACGAAGCGTCAAATTTTATGAACGAACTTCATCAGCTAAATGACACCACTTTCTGAAACTTTGTGTAGATATTGTGTGTTCTACTCGAAACTGCATTTCGCGTTTGGTTCAATCGATCAAGGCCGAATCATGTACATTTTTTATACTGCCCTGACTAAGTACGAATACAGTATTTGACAAAATGGCCAAGAACAGCTGTTTACTGCTTGCTCGATTCCAGTAATGACTTGAATTTGTATGTGAGCGATTCCACCAACCGCCCCACGTCTATAAATTTGGACGGAATTCACAATATTAGGGTGTTTCAAAGTACTCATAAATGAGCCTCATTTTTATTTATTCATTGCCAAAGATGAGTCCAAAAATGGGCCTCAGAAGACGCATCGTTGGGCTATTTTTTTGCTGATCTGGTTTTTTTTACATTTTACGAAGCAACTGGCTGAGTAGCAGAGTGCTGCTTTTGGCGGCATGCTCTTGGCGTCGAGCAGCTCGGGGTCGGCTGTATGGGCTTGAGTCGACACGCTCTTGATGTTAAACACCACGGGGTCGGCGGACTTGACGTCGGGCGACACAACGGCGGTACGGTGGTACCCGGAGATTCGCTCTTTGATCGGTAAAAAATATTGGAAGGCTAATTATTGACCCATTTCATTGTTGGGCTGGTCACCCCGCTGTGGTCAAAAATGAAAGTCATCTTTGGTAAACACTGAGGCTCGTTTATGAGAATTTTGAAACCCCCTATTGGGCAAGACAACGAAGACGTGAGACCAGGTTTCATGCAAAATGACCCAGTGGTTTGCTCATAGTTCGCTTCTGAAGTGAAGAATCTGCTGCTTTGACCCAAATTTGGCTGGCTGGCTGTCGCAAGCAAAATGGGCCCTAACCTCAGTTTATTTCAAGAGAGGTACGTTCCGTAAACATTCCTGTAGCTGGCGTAAAAACTGCTGCAAGATTGATCGATCTTGAGGGCACTCGTGATAAATATCCGTGAACCGGAGGTTTTTGTCTAGACTGGAGACCGACTCGCACGATGTTTGCATATCAAACCGCTATTAAACGCTCTCAACTGCGGTTCATTTCGGTTTGGTGCTTTTCTTCATGCAGAGTACCCACCATTCGATTATTCACGTAAAAAGACTAAATAGCGCAGTCCCACCATTCGATTATTCACGTAAAAAGACTAGATAGCGCAGTCTACATTAGCTCAGTCTACAACTTGAGCACTTTCAAGCACCCCCTCCAGACGACCTCCGTTTGGCATGAGCTGTCCTCGTTCCCCTAAGTGATCCTTGTCCTCCATCTGGGTCGTCCCCGTCCCAGCTGACTTAAGATTCTGAATACGACTCCATTGAGGGCGATTCTTCCTATACGCCGGGTGAACAGATGGTAGGACGAAATCGTGGCTCTACTAATCCACAGCCATCACCAAGGCCTGTTAAGCGCGGAAGACGGAAGGATCCCGACTGGAATGACACCGTCGTGGCAGCGAATATCGTCTCATGCAAGAAATACGAGTTGATCATCCATCAGCTGGGTGAGATGCATGTTGAACGCGTATGTGACCACCTCGAACGCAAGTGCTCTAAGCAACTCGCGACAAAGTTAACAGATTGTTTCCGCTTGCGCTAGGGCCCACCAAGCTTACCGCATTTCAGCAGCAGTTTGTGAGGAGGTGATATTCCTCCGGAATGGCCTTCCACAAGGTCACGCATGCATCGTTGTTCAATGCGCTGGCTATCTTCAACCCTAGTGCCGTCGTCCCGACCCCACGAAAGCTCAGAGCGGTATGGGAACCCTGTAAAACAGAGAACCATCCCTCTCCTGTCGATGTGTGCGCGATGATAAACGTTCGACAGAACGCATTGCGGTAACGCCCTCACGCATATGGGTTGGTGATATTGCCCCAGCAGATAGGACACTTGTTAGATTCAGATGTGACACAGGCCGCTACTGCCGCTGTTGAAGCAACTGAAGTTCCCGTCCTATCAGCACCGCCGCTATCGCTGCTTCTGTCGCAGCGGGTGCCGCGTCACTTCCTTGTGAGAGCTCTCTGCGCCGTTCTCACTGGCGGTTGATATGTGTCAAGCTCGGATCACACTGGGATGTCGACTTGTGTAGTAGATGGTTGTTCCTATATGGCACCTAACAGAGGCTGCGTGACGGAAAAGACGAAAGCAGTATGGGCACGTGAAGACCATTTCAGGAATGGCACGGCTGTTCAGCTACCCCTTTTTTCTCTATTCATAATTTAGCCCAATGATCCTCTATTTCTAATCTATGGGTGGGTGGTTTTATTTCTATCCCAAAACCCAAAAAACGTATCCCACTTTTCATACCCTGCCCACCAGAAAATCAACGATGTTCACAACAGCGCCAGGCAGCAGCAACACAGCGGCGCCCAGCCGTTCGGCTGCGACAAAGTCAGATGCGCAGAAAGTGGCAGCAAAGGACGTGCGAGGTGCCTGTATATCGAAAAGGACGCTGCAGGCAGCCGTGATTTCGCAATGGACAGTGAAGACAAATAATGCAAAATTCCATTGTCAAGTTACCGCTGGTGTTGTTCGTGGGTATCAGCAACCTAAAGTGAAGAAAGAAATGACGCTGGAAACATCACCTAGAGAATTGGAGTCAACAATTGAATGCCTGCTTGAGCGAATTTGGTTAGTACCGGCGCAAGATCCGACACTTCAACGTCCTGATAATCAGCTCGCAGGTCAGATAGCTCACTACTATGTTGGGACTTCCAAAAAAGTTTGTGTTTTCACAAGTGGGTCCGTTTAGGGCGTGGTAACTTGGCGGTTTGGCGACCAAAGCAAATGCTACTCACAGCTGAAAGGGGTACACAGTCATAACCTACCCAATCGCTATATAAACAAATTCTATTCCGACTGGGCTGCGATGATACGGCACATATCCAGAAAGGTGGCATTGGCGGGGCTGACGATACCGGGCAACATGACTGACCAACAGTTAGCAGTGAATTGTAATTGTGCAACTGCCCC
Source organism: Phytophthora pseudosyringae (assembly GCA_019155715.1). NCBI lineage: Eukaryota > Oomycota > Peronosporomycetes > Peronosporales > Peronosporaceae > Phytophthora > Phytophthora pseudosyringae. The sequence goes on along the minus strand of JAGDFM010000142.1, from coordinate 14,516 downwards.
TCCCGCCAGCAACGCGGAAGCACCGGTTAGCGGAGCTCTATGTCACTACCGTGTTGCGTCTTATCCGCGAAGCACAACCGAAAAAGCGTCAACATGACGCATAGCAAAAGTGACGCCGGGTAGCATAATTCCATCCAAAAAGATTCTGCAACATGAAGGTCCTTCGTTTTGGTCAGATAAGTGATTGATTCAATGGTCGCACCCGTTCGTACGGGATGGTCCCACCAATATATACCATATCGGTGCCAATCTGCGACCCCCAGAAGCCGTATTCGTACGGTCCGTACGGGATGGTCACACCGGTACATACCGATCCCATATCACGCGGCGAATGAATCTATTTTGTGATCGTCTTAAGTAAACTATAGTATAAAAAGCTAATTCATTTGAAAAGGGCGCTTTGAGCGTCGTTTTACATAATCGTGGTACTATCTGTGCCGATCTCTTGTAGCTGGAGGTACCTGTTGATTTTAGTATGCCTGCATGATTCGCGATCGTACTGTTTGTGTTATGTTATAAAACACAGTATACACGAATTTGAACATGTGTAAATGGCCTCTGTGAGCGCTCTTTTTGTCACAAAAGGTTTAACAAGGGGTTGGCGAGGCAGGAAAAGGTTTGTACCCCTCCCCAATACAGACCCTAGGCGAAAGTTTTGTTTGAAAGTTTGCCCCACCTATAAAATAACGGCAGATGATATTGCCCATGTTTTATATAAGGATTGGGCCCGCCTATGTCCATGTATTTCCCACGCAATGCGCATTGTCGAATCCTGTTTGTGTATTGTTTTTACCGAATTTACCAGCTCGATTAAAAAAAGAACGAAAAACTATTTTTGGATCCTCTTCGAATAAGAGATGGCTTTTTGTTCAAATATATGCCTTTATCACGGCATCAATTCCTCCTGCAGTAATGGTCTTAATGGATGAGATTCTCCATGTTTTGATCATGTTTTACGACATGGTGGAATCATCCGAATCAGCGGGATTGGGACATCACCGAACTGTTCCAAACACTGGAAGGCATGACAATCCACATGAGCTCAAGAAGGAAATACATCATACTCAACAAGTTGCAGAACCAGAGCGGGGGGAGATCAACCACCAAGCAGCGCTGCGGGGTAACCGGAACACCTGGGATGCAGGCTACGAGTCTTCGCCGGAGAGCAGTCAGGAGGAGAAGCAGCTCTCGTGTGGGTTTACCGCATCCATCCAAGGGCCCCTCAACAACCGGCAGTCCTAAAACGAACTCGTGTCGTGACCTGACGAACATGCAGAGGAGAAGTGATAGTCCGGAATACACACAGTGCAGTAGTCTTAAAGAAGGGTAAATACCACTGGAAAAAAGGCTAGGTTAGGCCATGAATGCAGCGGGGCTGCGTAGCGTAGTGCGTCAGAGGAAGACGTATGACTCTCCGAGTCTCAGCTGGCGGTTCTCCGAACCCCTAAGTCTCCACAGAGGGTTAGATCACTCTAGTATACCTAACGAGAGACTCAAAGAGTCGGTATTCCTAACCCAAGGTAAATACATTCTTTGATGTTAAAACTGAACTGTTATTGCTTTCTTTATCTGCAGCAATGCCGTCTGTATGGCTCTAACTATCTACCATAGTTAATCCTAGTCAAATGAATATCGAGTGGCTCTGAAGCCACGTACTAAAATCCTGTTGATAGAAGTGGTAGAAAGTACCACTTCCGTCAAGGCGGCACGATCATGTAACCCCGTTACACTCTCCCCCATTAAGATTTCCGAATACGAAGGGTCGTATCCGGACAAATGTGATTTCCTCCAAACACACAAAGCCACCGAGTCCATGGCGGGGAGGCTAGCGCGGATGGCGCGGCGCCTCACGCGTGTTGCACACATCGGCAGACACTGCTCTCGCTCACCGGCATGGGCCACACGCTTACCAAGCAAGTGATGCCACCCGTGCCGCGCCTGGGGTGCTGTGAGCTGTTGGGGAACGGCTTCTCGCCGACGGTTTCGGACCCAAGGTCCCGTAGCCATGCACGTTGCCTCACAGGCACGGCGCCTAATATTGATTAAGCTGGCACAGACTGTGCGCGCACTTCAAGTGCAAACCTTAGCAGCCGAGCTGCCCAAACGCGTGCGTTATCTCTGAAAGCTTCAACCAGAGCAGGCATCTTCTCGTGGCCCTCGGCCAGGCCCCTGACCTCACACCACCTGTGGACCCCGTTCTCTGAGCGTCATGGCTGTTGCCTCGCCGCATCAAGCGACAACCTTGTTGTCGTCGACAACCAAGGGGTGGACCAAGCCCAATAGTACATGATGTACGACGCGAGGATTGAATTCTTCCTCACCAGCGTTCGCTCCAAGAGCACATGCCACACGACCACTATGCGTGGGACCAACAACCGTTGGTCATGATGCTTGTCATCCATGTAAGCTCCGTGAGCACCATGTGCACAGCACCCGCGCCAGACGGAAGTTGCGATCGCTTTACTTTCGCTAAGCAGGAAGCGTGACATTTAGAGCGTCGCGCTCGCTCTTACTGCATGCGCAGCCTAAGCATTTGGTGCTTGCTGTCACAGCAGTCATAGGTCAGAGCCTGAGCTCGGCCACTGACCCTTGAGCTCCCCAATCTAATGGGAAGCGCGGTTTGACCGCTCGCGCAACCGGAGGCCCTGCTTGCGCTGGTGATCGAGGTGATCAAAAGCGTCGACGACGTCTGGGCAATCTTGTCGAAGGGGAACCTCATACTCCCATGAGTTCTGTGAGTGGGATACCCCCTCCACTTCGCCAGATACTGGGTACGACCCTGGCGACGACGACGTACCAGTAGTCATTCCACGTGATAGTGGCGTTCTCCCTGCTCATCGAGCAACGCCGGCAGCGGTCTCCGACCAGCTGGATCCTCGCTCTGCGAGTCACTATGACCTCTTGTCGGTTGAGAACCGAGCGTAGTTTTCGGATCATTCCGTTATTCAGCGCATCGCTGCGCTCGAGCGTTTTTCCCTGAGCTGCGTACCACCCGGTGCACATCCAGTGCTTTGGTCAGCAGCCACCACCCGTGGCGCTGCCACTCTCGTCATTCCAGATACTAATGCCCCTGCGCTCACCTGAGCAGGATCCCAATACGGCTTAAGCAAGCCAACGTAGAACACTGGATGCGTGCGCATCTTCTTCGGAAGATTGAGCGCGTACGCAAGGCCCTTCTTGGCCACGACATTGAAAGGTCCAACGAAGTGCGGGCGCAACTTGGTCTTGAAGACCGCAGATACTACATGTGTAGGTAGGTTCTTAGCGTTTAATAAAACTAGGTCACCGACCTTAAACACTTCTACATTGCGTCTGCCCTTTGCGTCAGCCTGTTCCTTCTGAACATCCTGGCTTTTTGCCATCGCATCGCATACTTGTCGTACGACACTCAAACGCGTAGACACGAACGTGTCAACTTGCTTGCGAACCGCGATTGGGCTGACATCAGCTAGCCCTTCGGCTATCCCTCCCCCACCAAGCCCAGAACCACGCAGTGGTAGCGTCAACGGGACACGAGGGTGTGTAGATCGTTCACTTAGAACGGGGTGAAGCCTGTCGAGGCATGCACCGCATTGTTCAATGCAAACTCAACGAGTGGGAGCATGGCGCTCCATTGATTGGGTCTGTCCGCACAGACACTCCGAAGAAAATGTTGCACGCCAAGCAGCAGTAACAGAAAAGTAAACTGACTACGCGATTCATGCGTTCAGTCTGACCATCGGTCTGCGGATGGTCCACCGTGGACATGTCCAGTCGAGTGCCAAGCACCTTAAAGACTGATATCCAGAACTTACCCGTGAAACGGGGGTCTCGATCTGAGACAATCGCCTCCGGCAGCCCATTATGGCGGAACACGCGATCCATAATCAGCGTGGCTGTTCCTTCTCCATCGACGACATATTCGTCCACAGTCGTGCCGGGCACGGGAAGACTGATGTGGAGAACCACATTGAGCACCTGCGAACGGTGTTCGAGTGCATGCGCACACACAAGTTGTATGCCAACATCGACAAGCGTGTCTTCGGCGCTGAAGAGATTCCCTTCCTGGGATGCTTCATTGGGAAGCGAGGCCTTCGCGCAGATCCCGCTAAGGTTACGGCCATCGTAGACTGACCGGTTCCAAAGAACCAGAAGGGCTTACGGAAGTGGCTTGAATTGGCCAATTACTTGCACAAGTACAGCAAGAATTATGCTGAGATGGCAAGGCCACTGTCCAATCTCCTTAAGAAGGAAATTGACTGGTGTTGGGACATCGAGCATCAAGCGGCTTTTGAAGCCATTAAAGAGAGCCTCCCTCAGGAGTCGATTCTGGCACTGCCAGATCCGATTGTCCGTTCAGTGTCGTCTGTGACGCGTCGGACTTTGCCATCGGCAGTGCTTTGTTGCAAGCAGACGCTGAAGGGCGTGAACGCGTGGTCGCATTTGAATCTCGTCTGCTGAGAAGAACTATCCAGTTCACGACAAAGAGCTACTTGCCACGAAGTATGCGCTCGTCAAATTCAGGGTTCCCCTGTTAGGCTCCAAGCCGTTTGTGATCTATACAGATCATGCGTCGCTACGCACTGCGATGCAGTCGCCTTATCTCTCTCAGAGAATGGCCCGTTGGCTCTCCTTCTTTGCGAAGTATAACTTCGAGGTGAAGTACAAGCCTGGCAGGCAGAACGTTCTGGCAGCCGCGTTATCGCGCAGGCCAGACTATGAGCTCGCTCATGTCACGACGGTGACCTCGTCTGTGACAGACTTAATCCGCACGGCGTACGCAAGCGATGATTCCTGCGTAGCCCTGCTACATACGCTAGGCAGCGCGGAGTTCTCGAACTCAGACATTAAACTGTCAGCGCGCCTGCGCGCGAGGCTGCATCGATACAAACTCGATGACGGCCTATTGTACTAAGGTACGTGTCCGGAGGACACTCCTCCCTCATGATGAGGATCTTAAGTATCGAATCCTCTTTGAGGCCCACGATACACCACTTGATGGTCATCTCGGTCACGAGAAGACCTACAGCTCGGTGAGCACCCACTACTGGTGGCCGAAGCTGTACAAGTGGGTCAGTATATATGTACGCACGTATGAGACGTGTCAACGGGTCAAACCCTCGCCGCACTCGGCTGCGCCGTTGGCCAGCTTGCCTGTACCCACGCGGTGTTGGCAATCCATGAGTATGGACTTTGTGTTCGGCCTGCCGCGCGATGCGGCGGGCAACTCGGGCACCGTGATCTTTGTTGACTGATTCAGCAAGATGGCTCACTTAGCGGCGGTGCCGGGCTCCATCGAATTATGTCTGAGCATACGCCCGGTGGGGCCTGAACAGCTGCGTCACCAGACGATTGAACGTCGCAGGCGCGTTCGACAGCCCTTGGGGCATTACCAGTCACTCCCAGAGCATACCGCTCGGAGTGCTGACCGCTGTAAGCGGAATATCACTTGCTCGCATGAGCAACTGATAGTATCCATCGACCAAGTCGAGGGCACTGTACACCGTACACCCCGTCATGTTGTTCTGGAGAACGTCCTTCCTAGGAATAGGTGTCTGCACCGGAATGGTGGCCGCGTTAAGCTCATTGAAAGCATGAGCGATGTGTCACTTGCCATTCGGCTATCTGACACAAAACGTAGGCGTTGAGAGCGGAGACTTTCTCTCACGTACCATGCCGGCCTCGTGCTTGGCACGGAAGAACGCGTCAATGACGTCACACTGCTCTCGTGGCAAAGACCACTGCCTTGTCACGCAGTATTTGGTTCCAGGAACCAGGTCAATCTCATGACGTACACCTCGATCTGGAGGTAACCTCGTGGGAGGTTCTTTCGAGACCGCGCCTTGGTTCTCCTTCACCAAAGGATAGTACGGATCCGCGGGGTCCTTGAGGATCGAGGATCCTGCCCGCGCATTCAGCGCCTTCTTGGTGTCCTCAAGAACTGCTTTATCCAAACGCGACGACGAGTTTAACTCTCCTCAAGTCGTACGATGACCAATTTGGCTAACTTGTCGGCCTTCAAGGCGTCGCCGAACTCGGCAATGGACATCTCGTCCAACTCCAGCAGAGCGTCCACAGTGGGAGAGTCTCGAGGCTGATGTCGCCATCGACTTCCCCTGTCACTTCGTTGACGAGTGCATATAGTTGCTCGCTATTACACAGTGTGTCCTCACTCATCATGCTAGACGCATTAGACGCCCTGCGTCGCAGCCTCTCCCCGCTGAGACTGTTTGCCTCGGAGAGGCCCCAACAGTCACACCAGCAGCGTCTCCAGGTGCTCGCACCGTGTGCGTCTCGTCCGAGACTGGGATGGCTTCACCGACATCCGTCGTATAGCTGCATCTCCGCCCCGTGGATTACGTGCCACGTCACCTCTACCAGAGGGCGCTCCGCCTTGATGGCCCGGCCCACGGCCGGCCACGCCACGCATGGCGTGTAGCGACAACTCGTCGTCGTGACGAGTGTCACCGTCGTGACCAATGTCACCATGACACCGGTCACCCAGCGGATTGCCTGCTGTCCCACGTGAATCACAAGGCCCGCGGCCTTGATGCCCCGGCCTACGGCCGGCCACACCACGCATGGCGTGAAGTGACACCTCGTCGTTCTGACGAGAGTCACTGTCGTGACACATGTCACCTGTGTCACCCAGCGGGTTACCTGCCGCTCCATGTACAGCCCACGAGCCTCGCTCGGGACCCCTGTCCTCGACACCTTCAGTGTCTACAAGTTCGGATACTCCGATGTCCAACACATTGACCGATTCGGTCCAGTGACCGCGCCAATAGCGCTTTTGCTTCCTAGCAGAGGTGGGTTCATGACTCACCAAAGCTCCACCAGGAGTAAAGCGCGTTGCGCCAAGGTCTTCGACCTCCAATCAATCCATGGCTCATGGCGTTCCAGCCATGCCATGTCCAGGATGAGGTCATACCTCGAATCCAGGTCCAAGACCAGACAGCGTTCCACGCTATCGAAGGCGAGAAACTTCACGCCCAAGTCCACAGGGACTTTAGGCACCGTGACACGTGTCCCTGTTGCGAGGCGAACAGTGACGATCTCACCTCTGCGCGCTCCAAGCGCCTCAGCGAACCGCTGACATCCTTCCATCGTGGAGCGCCGAGCGTAGTAGCCCGACGCTCCGAAATCGATCAAGATGATCCATGGCTTCTCAAAGCCCTTCACCGTCGCCTCAACGACGAGCAAGCCCGGCTTGCATACACGTGGCGTATTTGAGGGTACAGCTCTCTTTGGGGCTGTCCCCTGCTTGCCTTCACCTCCATGAGGCTCAACAGACCTCAGTTCTTCCCCAGCAGGGCGCCCCGCGCCTACTGAGTGTCGCCGTTTCCCCCGCGACGAGCCGATGGCTTGACTCGAAGCAGAGCGATAGCTCGTAGGAGTATGGCGCGACCTGCGCGACGGGCAGGCTGCCTTCAGATGGGTGGCGCTTCGGCTGATGAAGCACCGGCGGACACCCATGCGCTGCTCGGCAGCCTGAAGTTCGGCTTCTTCATCACAATGATAATGGTATCATTGTTAGAGACGCTTCCAGACGCGTGTTCACCGCGTCTGGCCCTTGCGCAGCAAGATGCGAGACCCCTTCAGGGTCCAGCAAAGACACAATCTTATTAAGCGCGTCTTGCTGGCCCGGGGACAGGTTCACAAACGCTGTCTGACCCATCCTCACCGAGGAATAGTCCTAAGACTCAGGTGCGATATTGACTACAAGTGCTACCAGGTGCAGCGGGGCTGCGTAGCGTAGTGCGTCAGAGGAAGACGTATGACTCCGAGTCTCAGCTGGCGGTTCTCCGAACCCCTGAATCTCCGCAGAGGCTTAGAGCACTCTAGTATAACTAACGAGAGACTCAAAGAGTCGGTATTCCTAACTCAAGGTTAATACACTCTTTGATGTTAAAACTGAACTGTTATTGCTTTCTTCATCTGCGGCAAAGCTGTCTGTATGACTATAACTATCTACCATAGTTAAACCTACCGTCTTACCCCGCATAGAGCACATAAGCGTCAAATATAATACAGCGCTCAGTGGCACTGTATTTATATACAGCGCATAGGCGCTATGGAACGAACAAACTCGTCGACTTTGAAGACGGCAGCAAGCACAAATATTAGTTTGAGCACACCACATTCAAAGTGCTGACGGTTCAATTGGTAAGGGCGTGGACTGGCGTGTGTATGGTCCATGGATAAGTGCATGAAACCCGCTTCCCTGGAAACCAGGTTTGTAGCCGTCCACAATGGATAGCTTTTCCGTGGTGCTGTAGCTACGACGAGTGCTGGGCATGGCAAGTTGTATAGTGCTGGTAGTAGTATTGCTTGCGTAGAGTGAGTTGAAAAGTGAGGGAGTCAACGCGCCTCTGGCTAAAGAGCAACAGTTGGCGAGTAGTGAGTCTTGCTTTTTATTAGAGTAATGTATAAACATTGGCTGTGGGTTTATGGTGCGGAACCCTTTCCACCATGTGTGTGTCCTTGTATTCGACTCGGCGTTGTGATCGAGGTTCTGCTATTGACCTTTTGATAGCAGATTTTTTATTACTACGCCTATGTGTTGTATGCGGGGTAAGACGGTTAGTCAAATGCATATCGAGTGGCTCTGAAGCCACGTACTGAAATCCTGTTAATAGAAGTGATAGAATGTACAACTTCCGTCAAGGCGGCACAAAGTGTAGCCACACTTCGTGCGTCCTTCGTGTAACCCCATTACAATGAACGGACGATGCGAATGGAAGGTAAGACGGTCAGACATGACATGTGGACAGAACTCACAACGGACTGGTCTAGGACAGCCCAGGCGAACTTCCCATTAGTCAGCATCACCGAAGAAACGTGGCAGCGAGCGACGCAACCGGAGCCATGACGTCTACTGTGCATGGTTCAACGTTTTCCATATCAGCGGGAATTGTGAAGGTCGCAAGCGACGAGGACCTGGTCACATGGACATCGACATGGCGACATGACTTCATGTACACTGGACGGATAGAATACTGGCAAAGAACTTCAGATCGGGCGACTCAGCAGTGGTTGGAGGACTGGAATGCGCGAACATTCAACCACACTGCAAAGTCGATACTGGCACCGCTCCTTGACAGCAGGGATGCTTGGAACAAGCTCGGAGAAAGGGGATATGGTAGTGACGACTTACTAAGAAGATGTCACACAGGCAATAAGCGCAAGCGGCTATTTCGCATCCTATGCGCAGTACGCTTCAGCGATGGGGTCCGAGCATTTACAGGTAGGAGGATGAACTGAAAACGATGTGACGACCCACGTGAGGCGACACTGAAAACACTAAGTCACTATCATGAAGCGTACAACACGGCCGTACAACAAGCCTATTGGTCAGTGATAGAGCGTTGTTTTGCCACGGCAATCGAGCAGGAAGAAACGCAACGTACCCTGTCGTACTAAGGGCCAGCAGCAGCGACAATTAGTTAGCAATGCACATCTGCGGCATTGCAAGTAGACGCCTGCGGCCGTTTCTACCATCTGAAAAGTCCAACAGGCAGGACGAGCGTAAAGTAAATATTTTCAGTACGGCCGCAGCAGTAATATAGAAACGCAAAATGTCCGGGGTTTTAAAGCCGATGATGGGACAAAGTGGATGGCGGTCTGGCGTCAGGCACGGCGGAACCCATGCCCGGTGGCGTGGTGTATCCAGTAGCAAGTGACAAGGCCGCTGCAGAGAGATGCAAACCGAATTGAAACGGCTTTGGGGCCAACATCGGTTTTCGGAAGGGCTCAGTTGTCCCACTGGAGCGTAGGACAGAACAAGGTGGGAGTAGTCGCAATTTGGCTCGAACTGTTGCGAGCGGCGAGGCGACGGCGTGGAACCCGGACCTCTGGTCCAAACGAGTAGTCTGCGTCACGATCGAAAAAGTATCGTTGGTAAATATCTACACACCTAACGACCGCGAGGAGCGCGTCCGGGGAATGTTGGACTGGCCATGTCCATCAACGGATATTATTTTGGCAGGACACTTCAATCCCGTGCAAAGCCCGCAGCTCGATTGACTGAAAGGGGGCACTCACAGGAAGACCGCAGCACCCCAGGAGCTCCACCAGGGATTACCCTGGATGATGCGCGCATAGTAGCAACGCCTATCGACGATGACGAGGAATCGGAACCCACAGAGGTCTTTACGTACTGGTGCTCAAGTCGGCAAGCTGGATAACGGATTTTATGTCCGTCAGAGCTGCTTGATAGTGGTGCAATGGGTATCAGCGAAAGAACCACCGGCACGCTCCCATCATCAAGTCCTGCGAATTCATATAATGAACAGTAGCTGGAACTAGCCCGTGCAAAGGTTTTTAAGTCGGGTCACCTACCCGACACGGACGTCGCACTAGACCGAGTGCATGTAGCAATCATGCACGAACTAATTAAGAGAGCCATCGACAAGGATACAACAGCGGTGAATTGGGACCGGATGGCAGTGACATGCTTCCCGTGCATGTGGTGAAACGTCAGGAACGCCGCCAACGGTACGCGGTCAACGTGTATGATCAGGCACATGCATATTTGCTCATACACAATATCATTATAGACGCCAAACAGGAGAAGCTCCGCGCCGAACAACTGGTCCGTGCGGAGCAACGATTGGAGCGAACCTCAGATGGCAATTTAAACGCATCTCAGATTGTGACACGATCAAACGATTATGGATATCAAGCAGCTCAGTGGTAAAGCATTTACGCGCGAGATGACTATAGCAGACAAATCTGCAACGGAGTGGCTGATCTTAGGCACAACCCAACGAAGGATTGCATCGGGTCTCCTACAACGGAATTTTATGAATTTGTATCCATCTTGGCGGAGAGGAAGCTGACTGCAGCCAATAACGCTACTGATGAGAGAGATTACGTTATTAGAGGTACTAGACGTAATCGCAATATTGTACGGTCATAAAGCGGCCCCTGACGGTCTCAATAACGACTTCTTCATGGATACACAAACAGAGTTAGTGCCAGTGATAGTGGCAATTGGAAATGACCCCTGGAAGGAGGGGGGGGCGTCATTTCGCGAAGGGTTTATCATCGCACTAAGGAAGAATGGGGTCTCAGATGATGCAATGGACTACAAGCCCATTCCACTGCTGCAGACAGGGTATTTTCACCAAAACGTTACAGCACAACGGGTGCAAATCATATTGGGCAAACCAGTTGGGGAAACCCAACACGGATTCGTATATGGCAGGCAATTTATGAAGACGGTAATGATGGTGATGTTGGCGATGGCCCGTGCGGCCCTCAGCCGCGTTATTCCATTGCTGGACTTCCGAAAGGCATACGATACTGTAGCACGAGCATTTTATATCTGGTACTACTTAGATATGGTTTCGAAGTATATTTTTTCAATATGATCCAGCAGGTGCGCGGGAACTGCATGCGCAAGCTGCATTATGCAGCAACAGTGCCCTTCCCAGGGAACGGGATCATATCGATGCCACTGGACGTGGATTCGGGAATCCAACAAGTTTGCCACTATCGCCTCTGTTATTTCTACTCGCGGTGGGGTCCTGGCGATTGCTATCCTGCAGGACACAAAACTCAAAGGATTACCAATTCCAGGACAGGAGGATCAGGAACACATTTTTTCAGCGTTCGTTGACGACTAGAAGATATTCCTTCAAACTGGTGAACAGCTAGCTTGAGAGATGCAGATTGTTAAGCGCATCGGTCAATTGGCTGGTTAGACATGGAGTCTAACCAGCCAAAAGCAAATTATTTTTCTAAACACTCACATCCAGTTCTGAGAGGACATGAGCATTTCAGTTCTCCAGCAAGGGGACACGACACGTCTACTAAGGGTACGAAGTGGTCACCAGAATATTAACTGACCCAAATGGGGCAGTAAGGGGGTACGTAAGGGGCGCCGCAGATGGGCAACAGCGGCGCAAATGGCGACGAGCGCAGAGATGAGAGCTACATTTCTCAACGTGATCATGTTATCGGTGATACGTTTACCGCAGCGGTGTTTAGAATTCCGCACTGGGCTGCGCAGGAACGGCAAAACCTCCAGAAACAATTCGTTTGGAGGCAGTCCACGAAATCGTTTCGAAAGTTTCGTACATTATACACGCGGAGTATGATGAATCGTGAAAAAGTTTTCACGTCGTATTATAGCTGGTCACTGTCTTTCAACTTCGAGCGTCAGTTCAAGACAGCCTGAATGAGCCGTGCCGGTACATTCATCTGTTTGACGAAGGAGCAACAGTGTAAGATCCACAATTCCTGTTGACCTCATATAGGTGAGCGCTTCCGTTGGCACCCCGGGAGTCAAAAGCATCGAGCACTTAAAAGATAGGTGAATCCCCACTGTCGACTTTGTGTTGGGCAACACGCAGTTTTGTTTCGTAAAAAATCTTCATCGCATGCGGGCTAATGTGACACATAGCATCTTTCCAGTTGTTCAAGAGTTTCTTGTGCATCTGAAAAACTGCGGTGCTCGTGAGCAATAGCCTATAATCAAGCCCAGTACATGTTTGTTTCGCACTCGATTTCACAGCAACCCTTTATTATCTCTTTCGTGTACGAATACCAAATAGCAGCAGAGGATCCTCATGTATAGGGCTCGCTCCATGAATTTATATGCTACGACGCTTCGTCAGGAGAAGGCTGTATATTAGCTACAACAGATGAATCTGTAGGATGAATTAGTTTTAGGTAGCTTGACACATGCACTTCAGCGACCTTATCGCTAACCACCTTCACAATCCTGGTTGGATACCTCTGTGCCATCACCGGTGCTATGAACTCGTCCCCGGTCGTCGTCGAAGCTCCTTGCAACACGAAGAGGTAAATATTGTGTCCATGTATCTAAAACATGATTTACCCAGATACTGGGACATGTGTTGCCCATGTCTCGAAATAGTTTACACGCCACTGTAAAATACCACTCTCACCATTTTCTACACATCTACCTATCTCTATTCGGATCAGAAGGATCTACTCGGATCAGTAGGATCAGAACAGGATCGGTTGGATTCGTACCATTCCCGCTTTCTTTGCCATCCAAGCACACACGACCCCCACCGACACGCGGGACGCTCCCCGCTCTTCTCCGGCGCCACACGAAGCCCCAAAACTCGTTCTGCGCGTGATACCATCTTGTGAACGCGAGGGTTATCCGTGAGGACACGTAGCGTATGCGAGGGTACGCGCTGGAAAGTTTTACCAACACGTTTGTGTGACGCAGAACCTATTTCGTTAGATGCTCGGATTTACTTCGACATACAACTGCGCTTAATTAACGCTGTAAGGTACGCCGTTGATATGATCTACAAGACGCTAGACCCACTTTCTAAGATTGTTGAAATGTCTATGTTTCGCCCATGTTTTGTTTGCGGTAGGTGATTGAGTCATGGGTCGCTTTCCAAAAGGGTATACGGAACAGGTGTTTTCTTTGTGGCTAGATTAGCGGCCTAGTGGTCTAGTGGTATGATTCTCGCTTTGGGTGCGAGAGGTCCCGGTTTCGATCACCGGCTGGGCCCGTGTTTTGCTTGGAGACCCACCCCACCACCACCACCACTAAATAGTTTCTTCAGCAAAGTTTTAATTGCTGCCCTAGCTAACTCTTTCTTGCGAGGTCGAGATGCTCCATATAACTGTGATACGGCCGGGAGAAGATTTCCCCCCGACCCATCGTCTCGGTCGCCCATGCTCTCGTCCCAGACTGGGTATGGAATTGATTGGTGGATGGATGCAGTACGGCCTGAATTGTCGCACGAACTTCGACCCAGAACTGGCCTGTGGTCTGAGTGATGGCTTCAGGGTGAGTGAAAGTTCCGGACTCTGGGCTGTCAAGCCCAGATAGTCTGAGCTGGAAGTCTGAAGCCTGAGATGGAAGTCGAAGGTCTGAGTCCATGTCAACGGAGGTCTGAGCTGAATCAGCTTTGAGTCTGTGTCAACGGAGTTTGACCTTAGAGTCTCAGGTCTGAGCTTATGTCAACGGAGTTCGAGCTAGAGCTGGTCTGAACTGGAGCCGGTCTGAGCGGGAAGTCTGGGGTCTGAGTTGGTGGACCCAGACTAGTCTGAGGCAGAGGGTCGCTTGTCCGACGGCGGATTCGCATTCAGTCAGTAACACCATCCGGTGATTGCAGACATAAATCAGCTGTGGCGCGACTGGTCGCACCCATGTGCCTCACCTGCGCCGACCAATCCTGGACGTGAATGGGACCACGTATTCGTACGGCTGCCCGCAGCTCTGCCAATCCCGGCAGTGCCCGACCCACAGTCTATCAAGAGTTCAAGTCAACCCAACTGGCGACCGTCGAGCGGCCGCCTCATTATATCAAGATGTATCCAAAGGGAGGTCCGCACTCTCACTTGAGGGTCTATGTTTTGCATGTGTTAAAGATTCAATCAGAGTTCGATTTGCCCCGAAGGGCCCAGGCGTCTAGTTTGCTTGTGTAGGGAAGGCCATTGAGAGGTTCCAACAAAATTCAATCCACATAGCTACATAGTGACCGTGCCTCGGTGCGGGAGCTGTTAGCTATTCCATATTCCTACATACTAGTGTAAGG